>JAPEIP010000009.1:4049687-4064957 GCA_026120095.1 Capsicum chinense
GAATCCTTGGACAAGGTGGAATCCTTGTGTTGATCATTTGCTTAGAAACGGAGATTGCTTGGGAATTCCGGTTCCCTTGAGGTCACGTAAGAGATAGGTTTAGGTTGTGTGTGATATTAAAGGTCCAAAAGTGGAATAAGCTTTTTGGTTGTTAATATTATACCATCCCTTTGTCTATCTATCTATCTATCTATCTTTACTTTCTTGTAATCGTTTGTCTATATCTAGTGTAATCTGTTTGTGTTCTTGTCTTGTAACCATGTGTTATTGTTTTTGCATCTTGTTCATCAAGTGTTGTTGTTGTTTTAGTGTGTTTTACTCTTAATATCACTTCCCTTCTTGTTCATCTTGCGAATCCGAGAGAGATAATCAAAAGGGTTCATAGTTCTTGAACTAGTGGACTGATTTTGGTTTTTGTGTTGTTGTGTTCTTGGGGAGTTTGGTATCAAATGATATGATACAAATTTGGTACGTATCAAAAACAAGTCAAAAATAGTCCACAAACAAAGGGAAACCCGAGAGCTCAACAAACACTAAATCTCGGTTCCAACAACATCAAGAAACAAGGTGTAAATGACACCAAAAGCACTAACAACAACAAGAGATAAACAACAAGAACGAGAAGAACAACACTACAATAACAACAAACCAGTGGTTACAAGATTACAAGAACCAAACGGTTCACTAGACTACACAACTTGTACATGAGATGTAAAGATATGAAGTGAGACATACACTATTACAAGGTTAAGAACCCAAAGATGTATTAAATCTAAGGACCCCTGAGACTTACAATAGCAACACCACACTCTTATGTGGCACAAGAGGGATTCCACCGCTCAAGCACCAATGTTTCCAAGTAATACACAATCACAAGTGAATCCACACTTATTTATGTCCTAGTTTAGGCCTATAGATCCTCTCTCTCAAGAGATGTGTTCTTTCAACAATATTCAACAAAAACTAATGAACTAAAACCCTATATTGTTCTATTTATATTACTTTACAAATAAAAAGATAAAATAACAAAAAGGCCCTTTAATGACCAAGTAGGCAAATAGGCACCACATTCATCTTCATGATCGTGTTTGTATCATCCTCTCCATCTTGAGAGGAATTTGACCTCAAATTCATGGCACTAGCCAAATAAAAATGCCTTCAAAACAGTCCATAAAATAAGAAGAAACTGAGAACACAACAATTTCAAGTCTCAGCCAACGTCTTCATTTTGCACCTCGACTTCTTCTCCATCTTGAGTTTTGCCTTCAATCTCATCCGGTTCAATTGAGTTTAGCCAAGAAGTTTTACTACAAAATAAAAAATGGGTTAGTTGTTAAAGAAAGGTCCTCACACTCTCTTTTTATTTCTTTGTTCTCAGATTCCTCACACTTAATCTCACAAGTATTGTATGCTTTCTTGTACTCTGTGAGGTGTTGAGAGGTGAATTCCAATGTTTACAATGACTCTAAAATAAAAAAAATACACAAGGACGTAAACACAAAGAATGGTTTCAAACCAACTCATAATCTAGTAAGTGGTTACTAGCTTGTAAGTTAGTATTGGAATCAACAAAAGAAACAACAAAATAAAACTAGAAGATCAAATTTGAGCTTAAAATTTGTCGTGTGAAAAGTAATTGGTGACGTGTCACCCCCCAATCGGTCATGGGCCCACACAAGTTTTAATCACCATTTTTGGAATTTTTAGTCCTTATATTTTTGGAATGGGAGACAATTAGTATTTAGAGGGAAAAACACAAGTGTTGTAACTCTTTTCAAATTCAACTCAAAAAAGTGAGATTAGACTTGTACTAGTTTCCACAAAACAAGGCTCCTAGGAACAAGGAAAGTGGTTGAAAAAGTTGTTGTCAAGTCAAGAGTCATGTGAGCTAGTCCTTTCACTAACAAGTCTTCCAACTTTGTCTTCACCTTTTCTAGATCTATTAACTACTTTAAGTTGGTCAATATAAGAGAAGTGAGGAAGAACAACAAGAACACAACAACTTTTCAAGAACAATAATAACAACACCTTCAACGCCCACTCCAACCTCGACAACAAGTCCACAAATTTCAGTCTAGGTCTTTGTTCACAACACAACTTTAACAAGTTTTTAAGCTAAAATATAGATCTAGATACCTTTAGTGTTAATGAATCAAGAAACAACAATAACAACAAAGAAATCCTAGACCCAGACTCCACAAATTTTTGCCAAGACTACAACAAGAACACTATAAGTTTCTCGGCCATGAACAAGAACAAGAACACTTCTTTCTCTTTTTATTTTTTGATTTTTCTAGCAATACCAAGATTGATATTGTTGGAACAAAATCAACCACAAGATTTGATACCAAATGATACGATACAAATTTGGTACGTATCAAAAACAAGTCAAAAATAATCCACAAACAAAGGGAAACCCGAGAGCTCAGTAAACACTAAATCTCGATTCCAACAACATCAAGAAACAAGGTGTAAATGACACCAAAAGCACTAACAACAACAAGAGATAAACAACAAGAACGAGAAGAACAATACTACAATAACAACAAACCAATGGTAACAAGATTACAAGAACCAAATGGTTTACTAGACTACACAACTTGTACATGAGATGTAAAGATATAAAGTGAGACATACACTATTACAAGGTTAAGAACCCAAAGATATATTAAATCTAAGGACCCCTAAGACTTACAATAGCAACACCACACTCTTACATGACACAAGAGGGATTCCACCGCTTAAGCACCAATGTTTCCAAGCAATACACAACACAAGTGAATCCACACTTGTTTATGTCTTAATCCAGGGGTGCCATAGGTCGAGAATCGATCGGGGCATGCTAGGATGGTTGGGGATCATCCCAGTATGGTCTGTTTATTTATTCGAGGTCATTTGGGTGGTCGAACGAGCAAAATGGTGCAAATGAGGCATTTTCGGGCCAAATCGATGTGCTATAGCCCACGATTTTGGTGGTGGGCCTGGGGTTAGGGGGTGATGTGGGACAAAAATTCTCCAGGATATGCCAGGGTGGTTGGATATCGTCCTAATATGGTCTGTTTACTTATTCGAGGCCACTTAGGTGGTCAAACAAGTGAAAAGGTGCGAACAAGGCAATTTCAGGAAAAATCGGTGTGTTATAGCCAATGGTTTTGGGGGCTGGCCCGGGGTTTGAGGGTGCCGAAGGCCGAAAATCGATCGACATATGCTAGAGAGGTTGGGGATCATCCCAGTGTGGACCGATTGGTTATTTGAGGCATTTGGGTGATCAAATGTGCGAAACAGCAAAAATGGTCTGTTTTTGGGCTAAATCGGTGTGCTATAGCCCACTGTTCTGGGGGTGGACCCGAGGTCTAGGGGTGCCATAGGCTAAAACTTGATTGGGGAAAGCTAGGGTGGTTGGGAATCGTCCCAGTGTGGTCCATTTATTTATTCGATGCCATTTACATGGTCAAATGGGTGAAACGGCGGGGACGGGCTATTTTTAGGCCAAATTGTCGTGCTATAGCCTACAGTTTTTGGGATGGGCCCGGGGTCTGTGGTACCGTAGGCCTAAAATCAACCGAGGCATGATAGGGAGGTTAAGGATCATGCCAGTGTGGCCCATTAATTTATTCGAGGCCATTTGGGTGGTCAAACAAGAAAAATGGTGAGAACGGTGCATTTTTAGGCAAAATCGGTGTGCTATATCCACAGTTTCGGGGATAGACCCAGGGTTTGGGCGTGTCGTGGGCAAAAAATTGATCAGGGCATGCCAGGGAGGTTGGGGATCATTCAAGTTTGGTTTGTTTATTTATTCAAGGCCATTTGGGTCTTCAAACGGGCAAAACGGCGCGAATGGGGCATTTTTGGGATAAATCGGTGTGTTATAGCCCATAGTTTTGGGGTTGATCCCTGGGTCCGGGGATTCCGTAGCTTGAGAATTGACTGGGGCATGCCAGGGTGGTTGGGGATCATCCCAGTGTGGTACGTTTATTTATTCGAGGCTATTTGGGTGATCAAACGGTCGAAACTTTATTCGAGGCCATTTGGGTGATCAAACGGTCGAAACAACGCGAATGGGGCATTTTTGGGCTAAATTGTTGTGCTTTAGCCCACGATTGTGAGGGTGGGCCGAGGTTCCGGGGGTGCCATGGGACAAAAGTAGACCAGGGCATGTCAGGGAGGTTGGTAATCATCCTACTGTAGTCCATTTATTTATTCGAGGCTATATGGGAGGTCAAACGGGCAAAACGGCATGAACAGGGCATTTTCGGGCCAAATCTGTGTGCTATAGCCCATAATTTTGGGGGTGGGCCGGGGTTTAGGTGTGCCGTGGTGAAAAAATTAATCGGGGTATGCCAGGGAGGTTGGGGACCATCTCTATGTGGTCCGTTTACTTATTCGAGGCCATTTGGGTGGTAAATCGGGTGAAACGACGTGAATGGGGCATTTTTAGTGTAATTCGGTGTACTATAGCCTACGGTTTTGGGGGTGGGCCCAGGGCTTGGGAGTGTCATAGGCTGAAAATCAACCAGGGCATGATAGGGAGGTTGGGGATTGTCCGAGTATGGTCTGTTTATTTATTCGAGGTAATATAGATGGTCAACGGGTGAAACGGCGGGAACTAGGCATTTTCGAGCAAAATCAGTGTGCATAGCCTACGGTTTTGGGGTAGGCCTGGGGTTCGGGGTTGCCATGGGCCAAAAATTGATTGGGGCATGCCAGGGAGGTTGGGGATCATCCCAGTGTGGTTCGTTTATTTATTCAAGGCCATATTGGTGGTCAAACTGGCAAAACGGCGCAACTAGGGTGTTTTCGGGCTAACTCGATGTGCTATAGCCTATGATTGAGGGGGTGGACCCAGGGTCTGTTCTTTCGTGGCCTAAAAATATACCAGGGCATGCTAGGGATGTCGGGGATCATCCAAGTGTGGTCCGTTTATTTGTTTAAGGCCATTTGGGTGGTCAAACATACAAAATGGCGTGAACGGGACATTTTCAAGCCAAATCAGTGTGGTTTAGCCCACAGTTTTAGGGGTGGGCCCAGGGTCCTGGGGTACCGTAGGCCAAAAGTCGACAGGGGCATGCTAGGGAGGTTGGGGATCATCTAAATGTGGTCTGTTTATATATTCATCATTATTTGGATAGTCAAACGGTGCAAATGGGGCATTTTTGGGCCAAATTAGTATGCTATAGCTCACAGTTTTGGGGGAGGGCCCCAGGTTTGAGTGTGTCATGGGCCAAAAATTGATCGGGGCATGACAGGAGGGTTGAGAATCATCCCAATTTGGTTCGTTAATTTATTAGAGGTTATTTTTGTGGGCAAAAGGGTGAAACAGCGTGAACGGGGAATTTTCAGGCTAAATTGGTGTGCTATAGCCCACAGTTTTGGGGGTAGACCCAGGGTCCGGGGGTTTCGTGGGCTGAAAATCAACCGGGGCATGCCAAGGAGGTTGGGGATCATCCCAGAGTGGTCCATTTATTTATTCGAGGCCATTTGGGTGGTCAAATAGGCGAAACAGCGGAAACGAGGCATTTTTAGGCTAAATCGGTATACTATAGCCCACAGTTTCATGGGTGGGCCCAAGGTATGGAGGTGCCATGGGCCAAAAGTCGACCGGGGTATTCCAGGAGATTGGGGATCATCCTAGTATGGTCCATTTATTTATTTGAGGCTATTTGGGTGATCAAATAGGCAAAACTGAGCAAATAGAGCATTTTCAGGCCAAATCGGTGTGCTATAGCCCACGGTTTTGGGGGTGGGCCCGAGGTCCGAGGGTGCCGCAGGCCAAAAACTAACTGGCTTATGCTAGGAAGGTTAGGTAACGTCCTAATATGGTCTATTTATTTATTCGTGGCCATTTCGGTTGTGAAACGGGCGAAAGGGCATGAACAAGGAAATATTGAGAAAAATTGATGTGCTATAGCCAACGATTTCGAGGATTGGCCCTGGGTACGGGGATGTCGTGGGCCAAAAATCGACTGAGATATGCTATAGAAGTTGGGGATCATTCCAGTGTGGCCTGTTTAGTTATTTGAGGCTATTTTGGTGTTCAAACGGGCGAAATAGCAAAAATGGTGCATTTTCGAGCCAAATTGATGTGCTATAGCCTATGGTTTCGGTGGTGGGCCTGGGGTTTGGGGGTGTTATAGGGCAAAAATTGACAGGGGTATGCCAGGGAGGCTGGGTATCATCCTAATATGGTCTGTTTACTTATTAAAGGCCAATTGGGTGGTCAAACGGGTGAAAAGGCGTGAACAAGGCAAATTCAGGAAAAATTGGTGTGTTATAGCAAATGGTTTTGGGGGTAGGCCCAGGGATCGAGGGTGTCGTGGGCTGAAAATCGATAGAGATATGCCAGAGAGGTTGGGGATCATCCCAGTATGGACCGTTTAGTTATTCGAGGATATTTGGGTGGTCAAACGTGTGAAATAGCAAAAATGGTATGTTTTCGGGCCAAATTAGTGTGCTATAGCCTACGATTTTGGGGGTGGACCCGGGGTCCAGGGGTGCCATAGGACAAAAATTGATCGGGGCGTTCCAGGGTGATTGGGGATCGTCCCAGTATGGACCGTTTATTTATTCGATCCCATTGAGGTGGTCAAACGGGCAAAACGGCGCAAACGAGCTATTTTCAGGTCAAATTGTTGTGCTATAGCCTACGGTTTTGGGGGTGGGCCCGGGGTCTGCGGTATCGTGGGCCCAAAATCCACTGGTTCATGCCATGTGGGTTAAGGATCGTGCCAGTGTGGCTCGTTAATTTATTCAAGGCCATTATGGTGGTTAAACAGGCAAAACGGCAAGAATGGTGCATATTTAGGCAAAATCGATGTACTATAGCCACAGTTTTGGGTATGGGCCCGAGGTTTGGGGGTGTCATGGGCAAACAATTGATCAGGGCATGCCAGGGAGGTTGGGGATCATCCCAGTTTGGTCCATTTATTTATTCGGGGCCATTTGGATGGTCAAACGGGCAAAACGGCGTGAACGGGGCATTTTTGGGCTAAATCGGTGTGCTATAGCCCATGGTTTCGGGGGTGAGCCCCAGGTACGGGGTTTCCATAGCTTAAGAATTGACCGGGCTATGACAGCGTGGTTGAGGATCATCCTAGTATGGTACGTTTATTTATTCGAGGCCATTTGGGTGATCACACGGTAGAAACGGTGCGAATGAGGCATTTTCGAGCTAAATTATTATGCTTTAGCCCACGATTGTGAGGGTGGGCCCAGGGTCCGGGGGGTGTCATAGGCCAAAAGTCAACCGGGGCATGTTAGGAAAGTTAGTAATTGTCCTACTGTGGTTCGTTTATATATTCGACGCCATTTGGGAGGTCTAACGGGTGAAACGTTGTGAACAGGACATTTTCGGGCCAAATCTGTGTGCTATAGCCCATGATTTTAGGGGTGGGCTGGGGTAAGGAGGTGCCGTGGACAGTAAATTGACCGAGGCATGCCAGGGAGGTTCGGGATCATCTCAATGTGGTTTGTTTATTTATTTGAGGCCATTTAGGTGGTCAAATGGGCAAAACGGCGCGAATAGGGCATTTTCAGTTTGATTCGGTGTGCTATAGCCTACGGTTTTGGGGGTGGGCTCAGGGTCTGGGAGTGTCGTAGGCTAAAAATCAACCGAGGCATGCCATGGAGGTTGGGGATTGTCCCAATGTGGTCTATTTATTTATTCGAGGCAACTTGGATGGTCAAACGGGTGAAACAGTGCGAACAAGGCATTTTCGAGCCAAATCGGTGTACTATAGACCATGGTTTTGGGGTGGGCCCGGGGTCTGGGGTTTCCATAGGCCAAAAATTGAATGGGGCGTGCCAGGGTGGTTGGGGATAATCCATTGTGGCTCGTTTATTTATTTGAGGCTATATTGGTGGTCAAAAGGGTGAAATAGCACAAACGGGGTGTTTATGAGCTAACTCGGTTTGCTAAAGCCTATGATTTAGGGGGTGGACCCAGGGTCCATTTTTTCGTGGCCCAAAAATTGACCAAGGCATGCTAGGGATGTCGGGGATCATCCCAGTGTGGTCTGTTTATTTATTCGAGGCCATTTGGGTAATCAAACATGAAAAACGGCGCGAACGAGAATTTTCAAGCCAAATCGGTGTTGTATAGCCCACAGTTTTAGGGGTGGGCCCAAGGTCCTAGGGTACCGTAGGCCGATAGTCGATCGGGGCATGCCAGGGAGGTGGGGGATTATCCAAATGTCGTTCATTTATATATTCAATATTATTTGGTAGGTCAAACGGCATAAACGGGGTATTTTTGGGCTAAATCAGTGTGCTATAGCTCACAGTTTTGGGGGAGGACCCCGCGTTAGAGGGTGTTGTGGGCCAAAAATCAATCGGGGCATGCCAGGGAGGTTGAGGATCATCATAATTTGGTCCGTTAATTTATTCGAGGTTATTTTGGTGGTCAAAAGGGCAAAACAGTGCGAACGAGGCATTTTTAGGCTAAATCAGTGTGCTATAGCCCACAGTTTTGGGGGTGGACCCATGGTCTGGGGGTTTCGTGGGCCGAAAATCGACCGGCGCATGCCAAGGAGGTTGGGGATCATCTTAGAGTGGTCCGTTTATTTTTTGAGGCCATTTAGGTGGTCAAACAGATGAAACAACGCAAACGGGGCATTTTCAGGCCAAATCGGTGTGCTAAGCCCACGGTTCCAGGGGTGGTCCTAGGGTTTGGAGGTGCTCTGGGCCGAAAGTCAACCGGGGCGTGCCAGGAGGTTGGGGATCATGCTAGTGTGGTCCATTTATTTATTTGAGTCTATTTGGGTGATCAAACGGGCGAAAGTGAGTAAACAGAGCATTTTTCAGGCTAAATCTGTATGCTATAGCCTACGGTTTTGGGGGTGGGCCTGAGGTCCAAGGGTGCCGCAGTCCAAAAATCAACCGGCACATGCTAGGAAGGTTGGGTAACATCTCAATAAGGTCCGTTTATTTATGCATGGCCATTTGGGTTGTCAAACGGGCGAAAAGGCATGAACAAGGCAATTTCAAGAAAAATTGGTGTGCTATAGCCAACGGTTTTGGGGGTTGGCCTAGGGTCCGGGGGTGTCGTCGGCCAAAAATTGATCGAGATGTTCCAGAGAAGTTGGGGATCATCCTAATCTGGCCCGTTTAGTTATTCGAGGCTATTTTGCTGGTCAAACAAGCAAAATAGAGAAAACGCTGCATTTTTTAGCCAAATTGCTGTGCTGTAGCCCACGGTTACAGGGGTGGACCCGAGGTCCGGGGGTACCGTGTGCAAAAAATCAAATGAAGTGTACCAGAGAGGTTGGAGATCATCCCAGTATGGTTCATTTATTTATTCGATGCCATTTGGGTGTTCAAAGGGCGAAACGCCACGAACAGGGTGTTTTTAGGCTAAATCATCATGCTATAGCCTACGATTTTGGGGGTGGCCTGGGGTCTAGGGTACCATGGCCCCAAAATTGGTCAGGGCATGGCAGGGAGGTTGGGTATTGTTTTAGTGTGGCCTGTTTATTTATTCGAGGCCATTTGCATGGTCAAATGGGTGAAACGGCGAGAATGATGCATTTTCGGGCCAAATCGGTGTGCTATAGCCACGGTTTTGGGTGTGGACCCGCGTTTCGAGGGTTCCGTGGGCTAAAAATTGATCGGGGCATGCCATGAAGGTTGGGGATCATTCTAGTGTGGTCCGTTTATTTAGTCGAGGCTATTTGGGTGGTCAAATGGGTGAAACGGCACGAATAGGGCATTTTCAAGCCAAATCGGTGTGCTATAGCCCATGGTTTCGTGGGTGAGCCCCGGGTCCAGTGGTGCTGTGGGTCGATAATCAACCGGGGCATGCCAGGGTGGTTCGGGATTATTCCAGTATGGTTTATTTATTTATTTAAGTTTATTTGGGTGGTCAAACGAGCAAAACGACTTGAACGAGGCATTTTTGAGCCAAATCGATGTGCTATAGCCCACGGTTTTGGTGGTGGGCCTAGGGTTTGGGGGTGCCATGGGTGAAAAATTGACCGAGGTGTGCCATGGAGGCTGGGTATTATCCTAATATGGTCCGTTTAATTATTAAAGGCCAATTGGGTGGTCAAACGGGTGGAAAGGCATGAACAAGGCAATTTCGAGAAAAATCGGTGTGTTATAGCTAATAGTTTTGGGGGTTGGCCCAGGGACCGAGGGTGCTGTGGGTAAAAAATCAATCGGGATATGGCAAATAGGTTGGAGATCATCCCAGTGTGGACCGTTTAGTTATTTGAGGCTATTTGTGTGGTCAAACGTGCGAAATGGCAAAATTGGTGTTTTTTTAGGTCAAATCGGTGTGCTATAGCCTACGATTTTGAGGGTGGACCCGGGGTCCAGGGGTATCATGGGACAAAAATTGATCGAGGCGTGCCAGGGTGGTTGAGGACCATCCCAGTGTGGTCCGTTTATTTATTTTATGCTATTTAGGTGGTCAAACGGGCAAAACAGTGTAAATGGGCTATTTTCAGGCTAAATTGTCGTGCTATAGCCTATGGTTGTGGGGGTGGGCCTGGGGTCTATGGTACCGTGGGCCTAAAATCTACCGGGGCATGCCAGGGAGGTTGAGGATCGTGCCAGTATGGCCCATTAATTTATTTGAGGCCATTTGGGTGGTTAAACAGGCAAAACGGTGAGAACGGTGCATTTTTAGGCAAAATCGATAGGCCAAAAATTGACTGGGGCGTGCCAGGGAGGTTGGGGATCGTCGCAGTGTGGTTCGTTTATTTATTCGAGGCTATATTGGTGGTTAATTCAGTGTGCTATAGCCTACGATTTAGGAGGTGGACCCAGGGTCCGTTCTTTCATGGCCCATAATTTGACCAGGGCATGCTAGGGATGTCGGGGATCATCCCAGTGTGGTTCGTTTATTTATTCGAGGTTATTTGGGTGGTCAAACGTTCAAAACGAAGCGAACAGGACATTTTCAGGCCAAATCGGTGTGGTATAGCCCACAGTTTTTGGGGTGGGCACAGGGTCCTGGGGTACCGTTGGCCGAAAGTCAATCGGGGCATGCTAGGGAGGTGGGGGATCATGCAAATATGATTCATTTATATATTCAACGTTATTTGGTAGGTCAAACAGCGTAAACGGGGAATTTTTAGGCTATATTCATGTGCTATAGCACACAGTTTTAGGGGAGGGCCGCGGGTTAGAGGGTGTCGTGGGCCGAAAATTGATCGGGGCATGCCAGGGAGGTTGAGGATCATCCCAATTTGGGTAACGTCCTAGTATGGTCCGTTTATTTATGCATGACCTTTTGGGTTGTCAAACAGGCAAAAAGGCATGAACAAGGCAATTTCTAGAAAAATCGGTGTGCTATAGCCAACGGTTTTGGCGGTTGGCCTAGGGTCCGGGGGTTTCGTAGGCCGAAAATTGATCGGGGCATGCAAAAGAGGTTGGAGATTATCCAAGAGTGGTCTGTTTATTTATTTGAGGCCATTTGGGTGGTCAAACAGACAAAACAGCGCAAACGGGGCATTTTTATGCCAAATCAGTATGCTATATCCCACGGTTTTAGGGGTGGGCCCAGGGTCTGGAGGTGCCGTGGGCAGAATGTCGATCGAGGCATGTTAGGAGGTTGGGGGTCATCCTAGTATGGTCCATTTATTTATTTGAGGCTATTTAGGTGATCAAGCGGGCGAAACTGAGTGAATGGAGCATTTATGGGCTAAATCGGTATGCTATAGCCTACGGTTTTGGGGATGGGCCTGAGGTTCGAGGGTACCACAGGCCAAAAATCGACCGGCACATGCTAGGAAGGTTGGGTAACATCCTAATGTGGTCCGTTTATTTAAGCGTGGCCATTTGGGTTGTCCAACGGGCGAAAACGCATGAACAAGGAAATTTCAAGAAAAATCGATGTGCTATAGCGAACGGTTTCGGGGGTTGGCCTAGGGTACGGGGGTATCGTAGGCCAAAAATTGACTGAGATGTGTCAGAGAAGTTGGGGATCATCCCAGTATGGTCCGTTTAGTTATTCGAGGCTAGTTTGGCGGTCAAACGGGCAAAATAGCAAAAATGGTGTATTTTCGAGCCAAATCGGTATGCTGTAGCCCACGGTTTCAGGGGTGGACCCAAGGTCCGGGGGTACCGTATGGAAAAAATCAACTGGGGTGTACCAGGGAGGTTAGATATTATCCCAGTATGGTCCGTTTATTTATTCCATACTATTTGGCTGGTCAAACAGGCAAAACGCCATGAACGGGGTATTTTCAGGTCAAATCGTCATGCTATAGCCTACGGTTTCGGGGGTGGCCCAGGGTCTGGGGTACCATTGAGCCAAAATCAGCTAGGGCATGCCAGGGAGGTTGGGCATCATCCCAGTGTGGCCTGTTTATTTATTCGAGGCCATTTGCATGGTCAAACGGGTGAAACAGCGAGAACGATGCAAATTCGGTCCAAATTAGTGTGGTATAGCCACGGTTTTGGGTGTGGAACCGTAGTCCGGGGGTACCGTGGGCTAAAAATTGATTAGGGCATGCCAGGGAGGTTGGGGATCATCCTAGTATTGTTCGTTTATTTTGTCGAGGCCATTTGGGCTGTCAAACGGGTGAAACAGCACGAACGGGGCATTTTTGAGCTAAATCGGTGTGCCATAGCCCACGGTTTTGTGGGTGAGCACCAGATCCAGGGGTGTCGTGGGTCGAGAATCGACCGGGGCATGCCAGGGTGGTTGGGGATCATCCTAGTATGGTCCATTTATTTATTCGAGGTTATTTGGGTGGTCAAACGAGCGAAATGGCTAGAACGAGGCATTTTCGGGCCAAATTGATGTGCTATAGCCCACGGTTTTGGTGGTGGGCCTGGGGTTTGGGGGTGTCGTGGGAAAAAAGTCGACTAAGGTATGCCAGAGAGGCTGGGTATCATCCTAATATGGTCTGTTTACTTATTAAAGGCCAATTGGGTAGTCAAATGGGTGAAAAGGCGTGAACAAGGCAATTTTAGGAAAAATCGGTGTGTTATAGCCAATGGTTTTGGGGGTTGGCCCAGGGACCGAGGGTACCGTGAGCTAAAAATTGATCGGGATATGCCAGAGAGGTTGGAGATCATCCCAATATGGACCGTTTAGTTATTCGAGGCTATTTGGGTGGTCCAACATGCGAATTAGCAAAAATGATGTGTTTTCGAGCCAAATCGGTGTGCTATAGCCTACGGTTTTGGGCGTGGACCCGGGGTCCAGGAGTGCCGTAGGCCAAAAATTGATCAGGGCGTGCCAGGGTGGTTCAGAATCATCCTAGTATGGTCCGTTTATTTATTTGATGCCATTTAGGTGGTCAAACGTCCGAAACGGTGCAAACGGCCTATTTTCAGGCTATATTGTCGGGCTATAGCCTATGGTTTTGGGGGTGGGCCTAGGGTTTGTTGTATCATGGGCCCAAAATACACCGGGGTATGTCAAAGAGGCTTAGGATCATGCCAGTATGGCCCGTTAATTTATTTGAGGCCATTTTGGTGTTTAAACAGGCAAAACGGCAAGAATGATGCAATGTTAGGCAAAATCGATGTGCTATAGCCACAGTTTCAGGTATGGACCCGAGGTTTGGGGGTGTCGTGGGTGAAAAATTGATCAGGGCATGCTAGGGAGGTTGGGGATCATTCAGGTTTGGTCTGTTTATTTATTCGAGGCTATTTGGGTGGTGAAACAGGCAAAATGGTGCAAACGGGGCATTTTTGGGCTAAATTGGTGTGCTATAGCCCATGGTTTCAGGGGTGAGCCCAGGTGCCGGGTTTCCATTGCTTGAGAATCGACGGGGTGTGCCAGGGTGTTTGGACATTATCTCAGTGTGGTACGTTTATTTATTTGAGGCCATTTGGCTGATCAAACGGTCGAAACGACACGAACGAAGCATTTTTGGGCCAAATCGATATGCTATAGCCCACGGTTTTGGTGGTGGGCCTGGGGTTTGGGGGTGCCGTGGGCCAAAAATCAACCGGGGTGTGCCAGCAAGGCTGGGTATCGTCCTAATATGGTCCGTTTACTTATTAAAGGACAGTTGGGTAGTAAAACGGGAGAAAAGGCATAAACAAGGCAATTTTAGGAAAAATCGGTGTGTTATAGCCAATGGTTTTGGGGGTTGGCCCAGGGACCGAGGGTGCCGTGGGCTGAAAATTAATCGGGATATGCCAGAGAGGTTGGAGATCATCCCAGTGTGGACCGTTTAGTTATTCGAGGCTATTTGGGTGGTCCAACGTGCGAATTAGCAAAAATCGTGTGTTTTCGGGCTAAATCGGTGTGCTATAGCCTACGGTTTTGGGCGTGGACCCGGGGTCCAGGGGTGCCGTGGGCCAAAAATTGATCAGGGCATGCCAGGGTAGTTGGGAATCATCCCCGTATGGTCCGTTTATTTATTTGACGCCATTTAGGTGGTCAAACGTCTGAAACAATGCAAACGGACTATTTTCAGGCTATATTGTTGTGCTATAGCCTATGGTTTTGGGGGTAGGCCTAGGGTTTATAGTAACGTGGGGCCAAAATACACCGGGGTATGCCAGGGAGGTTGAGGATCATGCCAGTGTGGCCTGTTAATTTATTCGAGGCCATTTGGGTGGTTAAACAGGCAAAACGGTAAGACGGTGCATTTTTAGGCAAAATCGATGTGCTATAGCCACAGTTTCGGGTATGGACCCGGGGTTTGGGGGTGTCGTAGGTGACAAATTGATCAGGGCATGCTAGGGAAGTTGGGGATCATTCAGGTTTGGTCCGTTTATTTATTCGAGCCCATTTAGGTGGTCAAACGGGCAAAACGGTGCGAACGGGGCATTTTTGGGCTAAATCGGTGTGCTATAGCCCATGGTTTTGGGGGTGAGCCCCGGGTGCGGGGTTGCCGTCACTTCAGAATCGACGGGGTGTGACAGGGTGGTTGGAGATTATCTCAGTATGGTACGTTTATTTATTTGAGGCCATTTGGGTAATCAAATGGTCGAAACGGCGCAAATGGGGCATTTTCGGGCTAAATTGTTGTGCTTTAACCCACGATTGTGAGGGTGGGCCTAGGGTCCAGGGGTTTCATGGGCCAAAAGTTGATCGGGGCATGTTAGGGAGGTTGGTAATCATCCTACTGTGGTCTGTTTATATATTCAACGCCATTTTGGAGGTCAAACGAGAGAAACGGTACAAACGGGGCATTTTCAGGTCAAATCTGTGTGCTATAGCCCATGATTTTGGGGGTGGGCCGGGGTCCGGGGGTACTGTGGTCAAAAAATTGACTGGGGCATGCCAGGGAGGTTGGGGATCATCTCAATGTGGTCCGTTTATTTATTCGAGGCCATTGGGTGGTCAAACGGGCGAAACGGCGT
>JAPEIP010000009.1:4097036-4130009 GCA_026120095.1 Capsicum chinense
GCTATAGCCAGCGGTTTTGGGGGTGAGCCCAGGGTGCGAGAGTTTTGTGTGCCAAAAATCAATCGGGGAGTGCCAGGGAGGTTGGGGATCATCCCAGTATGGTCTGTTTATTTATTCGAGGCCATATGGGTGGTTAAACGGCAGAAATGGTCTGAATGGGGCATTTTCTAGCCAAATTGGCGTGCTATACTCCATTGTTTCTGGGGTGCGCCCGGGAAAAAATAACCGGGGCATGCCAGGGGAGGTTAGGGATCGTCCCACTGTAGTCCGTTTATTTATTCAAGGCCATTTGAGTGGTCAAACAGGCGAAACGGTGCGAATTAGGCATTTCGAGTCAAATAAGTGTGTTGTAGCCCACGGTTTCGGAGGTAGGCCAGGGGTCCGAGGGTGCCGTGGGCTGAAATCAACCGGGGCATGCCAGGGAGGTTGGGGATCATCCCAGTGTGGTCTTTTTATTTATTCGAGGCCATTTGTCAGGTCAAACGGGTGAAATGGCATAAACGAGGCATTTTCAGCCCAAATCAATGTGCTATAGCCCACGATTTCGGGGGTAGACCCAGGGCCCGGGAGTGCCGTGGGACAAAAATCTTCTGGGGCATGCAATAAAGTTTGGGGATCATCCTAGTGTGGTCCATTTGTTTATTCGAGGCTATTTGGGTGGTCAAATCAGCAAAATGGTGCAAACGGGGCATTTTTCGGGCCCAATAGGTGTGGTATAGCCCACGTTTTTGGGGGTGGGCTCGGGGTTCGGGCATGTCGTAGGCCGAAAATCAATCGGGGCATGCCAGGGAGGTTGGGGATCCTCCCAGTGTGGTCAAATGGGTGAAATGGTGTAAACATTGCATTTTTGGGCTGAATCAGTGTGTATAATAGCCCACGGTTTCGAGGGTAGGCCTGGAGTTCGGGGGTGCTATGGGCCAAAAGTCGATCAGGGCGTGCTATGGAAGTTGGGGATCGTCTTAGAGTGGTCCGTTTATTTATTCGAGGCTACATGGGTGGTTAAACAGGTAAAACAGCGTGAATGGGGCATTTTAGGGCAAAATTGGTGTGCTATAGCCCACGGTTTCGGGGGTTGGCCGGGGGTCCGGGGGTGTCATTGGCCAAAAATCTACTAGGGCATGCCAGGGAGGTTATGGGATATTCCAATGTGGTCTATTTATTTATTCAAGGTCATTTGGGTGCTCAAATAGGAAAAACAGTGCGCATTAGACATTTTCGGGCCAAATTGGTGTGCTATAGCCCATGTTTTTAGGGGTGGGCTCGAGGTCCGGGTGTTTCGTGTGTCAAAAATTGATCGTGGCATACCAGGGAGGTTTGGTATGGTCTGTTATTTATTCGAGGCCATTTGGGTAGTCAAACACGTGAAACGACCTGCACGGGGCATTTTTGGGCCAAATCAATGTGCTATAGCCCACGGTTTGTAGGGTGGACCCGGGATTCGATGCTGCCGTAGGCCAAAAATAGATCTGTACGTGCCAGGGAGGTTAGGTATCAACCTAGTGTGGTCCGTTTATTTATTCTAGGACATTTAGGTGGTTAAATGGGAGAAACTAGCGAACAAGGTATTTTTGGGCTAAATCGGTGTGCTATAGCCTACGGTTTTAGGGGTGGGCCTGGGGTCCGGGGGTGCCGTGGGCCAAAAATTGATCGAAATATGCCAAGGAGGTTGTGGATCATCCCAGAGTGGTTCATTTATTTATTCAAGGCCATTTGGGGGGTCAAATGGGCGAAACAACGCGAACGAGGCATTTTTGGGCCAAATCGGTGTTCTATAGCCCACGATTTTGGGGAGAACCTAGGGTCTAGGGGTGTCGTGGGCTGAAAATTGACCGGGGCATACCAGGGAGGTTTGGGAACATCCAAGTGTGGTCCATTTATTTATTCGAGGCCATTTGGTTGGTCAACGGGCAAAATAGCGTGAACGAGGCATTTTCCGGCCAAATCGGTGTCCTATAGCCCACGGTTTTGGGGTAGGCTTGGGGTTTAGGGGTGTCGTAGGTCGAAAATCGACCGGGGTATGCTAGGGAGGTTGGGGATTATCCAAACATGGTCTGTTTACTTATTCGAGGCTATATGAGTGGTCAAACGGGCAAAACGGTGCAAACAGGGCATTTTTAGGCTAAATCGGTGTGCTATAGTCCATGGTTTCGGGGTTGAGCTCAGGTTCTGAGGGTGCCATAGGCCAAAAATTGACCGGGATGTGCCAGCGAGGTTAGAGATTATCCCAATGTGGTCTGTTTATTTATTTGAGGCAATTTAGGTGGTCAAATGGGTAAAATGGCACGACTGTGGTATTTTCGGGCCAAATAAATGTGCTATAGCCTACGGTTTTGGGGTGAATTCAGGGTTCGGGGGTGCCTTGGGCTGAACATCGACTGTGGCATGCTAGGGAGGCTGGGGATCGTCCCAATGTGGTACATTTATTTATTCGACGCAATTTGGGTGGTCAAACAGGAAAAATAGCATGAACTGGACATTTTTGGGCCAAATTATTGTGCTATAGCCTACGGTTTTGGGGGTGAGCCTCGGTTCGGGGGTGTTGTGTGCCGAAAATCAATTGGGGAATGCCAGGAGGGTTGGGATCATCCCAGTGTGGTCTGTTTATTTATTTGAGGCCATTTAGGTGGTCAAACTAGCGAAACGGTGCGAACAAGGCAATTTTGGGCTAAATCGGTGTCCTATAGACCACGATTTTGGGGGAGGGCCTGGGGTCCGGGGGTGCCGTGGGCAAAAAATTAAACAGTGCATGTCAGATAAGTTAGGGATCATCCCAGTGTGGTTCTTTTATTTATTCGAGTCCATTGAGGTGGTCAAATGGGTGAAAAGGTGCGAACAAAGTATTTTTGAACCAAATCGGTGTACTATAGCCCACGATTTTGGGGCTGGGCCCAGGGTTCGGGGTTGCTGTGGGTCAAAAATTAACCAGGGCATACTAGGGAGGTTGGGGATCATCCCAGCCATTTCGGTGATCAAACGAGCGAAACAGTGCAAATGAGGCATTTTTGGGCTAAATTGGTCTGCTAAAGCCTAAGATTTTGGGGAAGGGCCTGGGGTCTAGGGATGCCGTGGGTTGAAAATTAAAGGGGGCATGTTAGGTAAGTTAGGGATCATCCCAGTGTGGTTTGTTTATTTATTCGAGGCCATTGGGGTGGTCAAATGGGTAAAAAGTGCGAACAGAGTATTTTCGAGCCAAATCGGTGTGCTATAGCCCATGATTTTGGGGGTGGGCCCAAGGTTCGGGGGTACTGTGGGTCAAAAATTGACCGGGTCATGCCAGGGAGGTTGGGGATCTTCCCAGCCATTTTGGTGATCAAAACGGGCGAAACGGCGCAAACGAGGCATTTTTGGGCCAAATCGGTGTGCTATAGCCCACGGTTTTGGGAGTGGGCTCAGGGTCTGGGGGTGCCGTAGGTTGAAAATCGACTGAGGTATGCCAGGGAGTTTGGGATTCATCCGAGTGTGGTCCATTTATTTATTCGAGGCCATTTGGGTGGTCAAACGAGTAAAGTTGTTCAAACAGGGCTTTTTCACGCAAAATTGGTGTGCTATTGACCAAAGTTTTAAGGGTGGACCAGGGGTCTGGGGGTGTCGTAGGTCAAAAATCAACTGGGGCATGCTAGGAAGGTTGGGGATCATCCCAGTGTGGTCTTTTTATTTATTCGAGGCCATTTGTGTGGTCAAATGAGCGAAACTATACGAATGGGACATTTTTAGGCCAAATCGATGTTCTAAAGCCCACGGTTTTGGGGGTTGGTCCGTGGTTCGATGGTTTCGTGGTTTGAAAGTCGACCAAGGCATGCTAGGGAGGTTGGGTATCGTCCCAATATGGTCTTTTTATTTAGTCGAGGCCATTTGGGTGGTCAAACAGGAGAAATGGCACGAACGGAGCATTTTCGGACCGAATTGGTGTGCTATAACCCATGATTTTGGGGGTGGACCCAGGGTTTGGGGGTGCCATGGGAAAAAAATCAACTGAGGCATGCCAAGGAGGTTGGGTATCATCCCAATATTGTCTTTTTATTTATTTGAGTCCATTTGGGTGGTCAAATGGGCAAAATGGCACAAACGAGGCATTTTCGAGCCAAATCGGTGTCCTATAGCCCAAGGCTTCGGGGGTGGGCTAGGGGTCCGGGGGTTCCGTAAGCTGAAAATTAACCGAGGCATGCCAGGGAGGTTGGGGATCATCCCAGTGTGGGTCATTTATTTATTCAAGGCTATATGGGTGGTCAAACGGGCAAAATAGGTGTGCTATAGCCCATGATTTTGGGGATGGGCCCGGGGTCCAATGGTGGCATAAGCCAAAAATTTATCGGGGTATGCCAAGGAGGTTAGGGATCATCCCAGTATGGTCCGTTTATTTATTTTGAGGCTATTTGGGTGGTCAAACGGGCGAAACAACTTGAACGAGGCATTGTTTGGCCAAATCAGTATGCTATAGCCCACGTTTCAGAGGGTGGACACGAGGTCCGGGGGTGCCGTGTGCCAAAATCGATCGGGACAAGCTAGGGAGGTTGGGAATCATCTCAATATGGTCTATTTATTTATTGGAGGCCATTAGGGTGGTCAAACAAGCAAAATGGTGTGAACGGGGCATTTTTGGGCTATATCGATATGCTATAACCCACGGTTTTGGGGGTGGACCTCGGTTCTGGGGGTGCCGTGAGGCATAAATCGATTGGGGCATGCCAGAGATGTTTGGGATGATCCCAGTATAGTCTATTTATTTATTCGAAGCCATTTGGGTGGTCAAACGGGTGAAATGACCTGAACGAGGCATTTTCCTGCCAAATTGGTGTGCTATAGCCCACGGTTTTAGGGGTGGACCTGAGTTTAGGGGGTGTCGTAGGACGAAAATTGACCGGGGCATTCCAGAAAGGTTAGGGATCATCCCAGTGTGGTCTATTTCTTTATTCGAGGCCATTGGGGTGGTCAAACGGGTGAAACGGTGCGAATGGGGCATTTTTAGGGAAAATTGGTGTACTATTATAGCCCACGAGTTTTGGGGTGGGCCAGGGTTTGGGAGTGCCATGGGCCGAAAATCGACCGGGGCGAGCCAGGGAGGTTAGGGATTATCTCAGTATGGTCTGTTTATTTATTCGAGGCCATTTGGGTGGTCAAACAGGCAAAATGGTGCGAATCAGGTATTTTTGAGCCAAATTGGTGTGCTATAGCCCATGTTTTGGGCGTGGGCTTAGGGTTTAGGGGTGTCGTAGGCCAAAAATAAATTGGGGCATGCTAGAGAGGTTGGGAATCATCCCATCATGGTTCGTTTGTTTATTCAAGGCCATTTGGGCAGTCAAACAGGCGAAACAATGCAAACGGGGCATTTTTGGGACATATCGGTGTGCTATAACCCATGGTTTCGGGGATGGACCTAGTGTCCGGGGGTTCCGTGGGCCAAAAATCGATGGAGGCATGCCAGGGAGGTTGGGGATCATCCCAGTATAGTCCGTTTACTTATTTGAGGCTTTTTGAGGGGTCAAACGGGTGTAAAGGAGCGAACCTGGCATTTTCGGGGTAAATCTGTGTGCTATAGCCCACGGTTTTGGGGTGGGTTCGGGGTTCGGTGGAGTCATGGGCTAAAAGTCGATCGAGGCATTCCAGGGAGGTTGGAAATCATCCCAGTGTGGTCCGTTTATTTATTTGATGCCATTTGGGTTGTTAAACGGGCAAAACAGTTTGAACTAGGCATTTCGGGCTAAATCATTGTGTTATAGCCCATGGTTTTGGGGGTGAGCGTGGGGTCCGGAGGTACCGTGGGCCAAAAATTGATTGGGGCATGCCTGGGAGGTTAGGATCATCCCAGTGTGGCCCGTTTATTTTTACTACACCACTTTTGGTGGTCAAACGGGCGAAACGGTGCGAATGGGGCATTTTTAAGCCAAATTGGTGTGCTATTGACCACGGTTTTAGGGATGGACCGGGGGTCAGGGGGTGCCATGGTGCAAAAGTCGACCGAGGCATGCCAGGTAGGTTGGGGATCATCCAAATGTGTTTCGTTTATTTATTTGAGGCTATTTGGATGGTTAAACGAGCGAAATGGAGCGAATTGAGCATTTTTGGCCAAATTAGTGTGCTATTGCCTGCGGTTTTGGGGCCGGCCCCGCGGGTATCGTGGGCTAAAAATTGACTGAGGCGATCTAGAGAGGTTGGGGATCATCCCAATATGGTTCATTTATTTTTTTGAGGCCATTTGGGTGGTCAAACGGGTGAAACGGCGCGAATGGGGCATTTTCAAGCCAAATCGGTGTGCTATAGCCTAAGATTTTGGGGGTGAGCCCGAGGTTCGGGGTGCCGTGGGCCGAAAATCAATCGGGGCATGCTGTGGAGGTTGGAGATCATCCCAGTGTGGACTATTTATTTATTCGAGGCCATTTGGGTGGTCAAACAAGTGAAACGGCACGAACGAGACAATTTCGAACCTAATTAGTGTGCTATAGCCCATGGATTTGGGGGTGCACCCAGGGTTCGGGGGTGTCGTGCACCAAAAATTAATCAGAACGTGCCAGGGAGGTTGGAGATCTCCCTAGTGTGGACTTTTTATTTATTCGAGGCCATTTGGGTGGTCAAACGGGCAAAACTGCACGAACGGGGCATTTTTGAGCCAAATCGTTGTGCTATAGCCTATGGTTTCAGGGATGGAATTGGGGTTCGAGGGTGCCGTTGGTCAAAAATTGATTGAGGTATATTGGGGAGGTTGGGGATCATCCCGGTGTGGTTCATTTATTTATTCAAGGTCATTTGGGTGGTCAAATGGGTGAAACGGCGTGAACGGGGCATTTTCAGGCCAAATCAGTGTGCTATAGCCCACGGTTTCGAGGGTTGACCCAGGGTTTGAGAGTGTCGTAGGCCGAAAATCGATTGAGGCATGCCAGGGAGGTTGGGGATCATTGCAGTGTGGTCCGTTTATTTATTCGAGGCTATTTGGGTGGTCAAACGGGAGAAACGGTGCAAATGGAGCATTTTCAGGCTAAATTGGTGTGTTTTAACCCACAATTTCTAGGGTGTGCTCGGGGTTCGGGGGTTTCGTAGGCCAAAAATTGATCGGGGTATGCCAGGGAGGTTGGGGATTGTCCCACTATAGTCCGTTTATTTATTCGAGGCCATTTGGTGGTCAAACGGGCGAAATGGAACGAATTAGGCATTTTTGAGCTAAATTAGTGTGCTATAGCTAATGGTTTTGGGGGTGGGACAGAGATCCGAGGGTATCGTGGGCTGAAAATCAATCGAGGCATGCCAGGGAGGTTGGGGATCATCCCAGTATGGTCCGTTTATTTATTTGAGGCCATTTTTCTGGTCGAACTGGTGAAACAGGACAAACAGAGCATTTTTGCGCTAAATCAATGTAATATAGCCCACGGTTTTGGGGGTGGACCCTGGGTCTGGGAGTCCCGCAGGCTAAAAATCTATCGAGGCGTGCAAGGGAGTTTGAGGATCATCTCAGTGTGGTACATTTACTTATTCGAGGCCATTTGGGTGGTCAAACAGGTGAAACAGTGCAAACATGGCATTTTCGGACCAAATCGGTGTCCTATAGCCCACGGTTTTGGGGGTAGGCCCGGGGTTCAGTGGTGTCGTAGATCAAAAGTCGACCGGGGTATGCCAGGGAGGTTGGGGATCATCCCAACATAGTCTGTTAATTTATTTGAGGCTTGTGAGTGGTCAAACGGGCAAAACGACCTAAACGGGACATTTTTAGGCTAAATCGGTGTGCTATAGCCCACGGTTTCGGGGGTGAGCTCAGGATCTGGGGGTGACGTAGGCCAAAAAACAACCGAGATGTGCTAGGGAGGTTAGGGATCATCCCAATGTGGTCCATTTATTTATTCGAGCCTATTTGGGTGGTCAAATGGGCAAAACGGCACAAATGTGGTATTTTCAGACTAAATCGGTGTGCTTAACCTACGGTTTAGGGGGTGAATTCGGGGTCCGAGTGTCCCTTGGACCAAACATCGATCGTGGGATGCCAAGGAGGCTGGGGATCACAGTGTGGTCCGTTTATTTATTTGATACCATTTGGGTGGTCAAACAGGCAAAATAGCTTTAACTGGGCATTTTTGGGCTAAATCAGTGTGCTATAGCCTACGGTTTTGGGGTGAGCCTGGGGTTCGAGGGTGTTGTGTGCCAAAAATAAATTGGGGAATTCCAAGAGTTGGGATCATCCAGTGTGGTCTATTTATTTATTCAAGGCCATTTGGGTGGTCAAATGGGCAAAAAGGTGCGAACAAGACAATTTTGAGCTAAATCGTTGTACTATAGACAACGATTTTGGGGGAGGGGCTGGGGTCTGGGGGTACCATGGGCTGAAAATTAAATGGGGTATGTCAGGTAAGTTAGGGATCATCCTAGTGTGGTTTGTTTATTTATTCGAGGCCATTGGGGAGGTCAAATAGGTGAAACAGCACGAACAGAGTATTTTCGAGCCAAATTGGTGAGCTATAGCCCATGATTTTAGGGCTGGGCCCAGGGTTCGGGGTTTCTATGGATTAAGAATTGACCGGGGTATGCCAGGGAGGTTGGGAATCGTCCTGTCCATTTTAGTGATCAAACGGGCAAAACAGCGCAAACGAGGCATTTTTGGGCAAAATCGGTGTGCTATAGCCCACAGTTTTGGGAGTGGGCTCGGGGTCCGGGGGTGCCGTAGGTTGAAAATCAACCAAGGTGTGCCAGAGAGGTTGGGATTCATCCCAGTGTGGTACGTTTATTTATTCGAGGCCATTTGGGTGGTCAAACGAGTGAAACTGTGCAAACGGGGCTTTTTTGGGCAAAATTGGTGTACTATAGACCACAGTTTCGCGGGTGGACCAGGGGTCTGGGGGTGTCATGAGCCAAAAATTGACCAGGGCGTGCCAGGGAGGTTGGGTATCATCCCAGTGTGGTCCGTTTATTTATTCGAGGCCATTTGTGTGGTCAAATGAGCGAAACTATGCGAATGGGACATTTTCAAGCCAAATCGATGTGTTATAGCCCACGGTTTTGGGGGTTGGCTCATGGTTCGGGGATTTTGAGGTTCGAAAGTTGAACAAGGCATGCTAGGGAGGTTGGGTATTGTCCCAATGTGGTCTATTTATTTAGTTGAGGCCATTTGGGTGGCAAACGGGTGAAACGACGTGAACGGGGCATTTTCAGACCAAATCGGTGTGCTATAGCCAACGATTTTGGGGGTGGGCCCAGAGTCTAGGGGTGCCATTGGAAAATAATCAATTGAGGCATGCCAGGGAGGTTGGAGATCATTCCAATATTGTCCATTGATTTATTCGAGTCCATTTGGGTGGTCAAACAGGAGAAACGGCGCGAATGATGCATTTTCGAGCCAAATCGATGTCCTATAGCCTAGGTTTTTGGGGGTGGGCTAGGGGTCCGGGGGTGCCGTAAGCTGAAAATTAACCGAGGAATGCCAGGGAGGTTGGGGATCATCCCAGTGTGGGCCATTTATTTATTCGAGGCCATTTGGGTGGTCAAACAGGCGAAACGGCCCGAACGAGGCATTTTCTTGCCAAATTGGTGTGCTATAGCCGACGGTTTTAGGGGTGGACCCGAGGTTCGGGGGTGTCGTAGGACGAAAATCGATCGGGGCATGCCAAGAAGGTTAGGAATCATCCTAGTGTGGTCTATTTCTTTATTCGAGGCCATTGGGGTGGTAAAACAGGCGAAATGGTACGAACGAGGAATTTTTGAGGAAAATTAGTGTGCTATTATAGCTTATGATTTTGGGGTGGGCCCAGGGTCCGGGGGTGCCATGGGCCGAAAATCAATAGGGGCAAGCCAGGGAGGTTAGGGATCATCCCAGTGTGGTCTGTTTATTTATTCGAGGCCATTTGGGTGGTCAAACAAGCAAAATGGTATGAATCAGGTATTTTCGAGCCAAATTAGTGTGCTATAGCCCACGATTTCGGGCGTGGGCTTAGGGTTTAAGGGTTTCGTGGGTCGAAAATCAATTGAGGTATGCCAGATAGGTTGGGAATCATCCCAGCATGGTCCGTTTGTTTATTCAAGGCCATTTGGGCGGTCAAACAAGCGAAACAGCACGAACGAGGCAATTTCGAGCCTAATCGGTGTGCTATAGCACACGGATTTGGGGGTAGGCCCAGGGTTTGGGGGTGTCGTGCACCAAAAATTATTCAGGGCGTGCCAGGGTGGTTAGAGATTACCCCACTATGGTCTGTTTATTTATTCGAGGCCATTTGGATGGTCGAACGGGCAAAACTGCACGAACGGGGCATTTTCGAGCCAAATTGTTGTGCTATAGCCTATGGTTTTGAGGAAGGAACTGGGATTCGAGGGTGCCGTGGGTCAAAATTTGATTGAGGCATATCGGGGAGGTTGGGAATTATCCCGGTGTGGTTCATTTATTTATTCAACATCATTTGGGTGGTCAAACGGGTGAAACGGCATGAACGAGGCATTTTCAGGCCAAATCAGTGTGCTATAGCCCACGGTTTTGGGGGTTGGCCCAGGGTCTGAGAGTGTCTTGGGCTGAAAATTGATCGGGGCATACCAGAGAGGTTGGGGATGGTCCCAGTATGGTTTATTTATTTATTCAAGGCCATTTAGGTGGTCAAACGGGAGAAAAAGTGCGAACGGGGCATTTTCAGGCTAAATCGGTGTGCTATAACCCACGGTTTCTAGGGTGCGCCTGGGGTCCAGGGGTGTCGTGGGCGAAAAATTGATCGGGGTATGCTAGGGAGGTTGGGGATCGTCCACTGTAGTCCATTTATTTATTTGAGGCCATTTGGGTGGTTAAATGGGTGAAACGGAGCGAATTAGGTATTTTCGAGCTAAATCAGTGTGCTATAGCACATGGTTTTGGGGGTGGGTCAGAGATCCGAGTGTGCCATGGGCTGAAAATCAACCGAGGCGTGCTAGGGAAGTTGGGGATCATCCCAGTATGGTCCGTTTATTTTTTCGAGGCCATTTGGCTAGTCAAAAGGGCGAAACAGTATAAATGGAGTATTTTTGGGCTAAATCAATGTGCTATAGCCCACGATTTTGGGGGTGGACCCGGGGTCTGGGAGTGTCGTGGGCTAAAAATCTACCGGGGCGTGCAAGGGAGTTTGGGGATCGTCCCAGTGTGGTCCATTTACTTATTCGAGGCTATTTGGGTGGTCAAATATGCGAAACAGTGCGAACATGGCATTTTTGGGCTGAATCGGTGTGCTATAATAACCCAAGGTTTCAGAGGTTGGCTCGGGGTTTGGGGGTGCCATTTTCTAAAAGTTGATCGGGGTGTGCTATGGAGGTTGGGGATCATCTCAGAGTGGTCCGTTTATTTATTCGAGGCTATTTGGGTGGTCAAACAAGAGAAATGGTGAAAACGGGGCATTTTTAGGTCAAATCAGTGTGCTGTAGCCCACGGTTTTGGAGGTGGGCTGGGGGTCCGGGGGTTCTGTGGATTGAAAATCTACTGGGGCATGCCAGGTAGGTTATGGGTCATTCTAATGTGGTCCCTTTTTATATTCAAGGCCATTTGGGTGGTCAAACAAGCAAAATAGTGCAAACAGGGCATTTTCAGGACAAGTCAATGTGCTATAGCCTAAGGTTTCGTAGGTGGGCTTAGGGTCCGGGGGTGTCATGGGTCAAAAATCTATCGGGGCATGCCAGGAAGGTTAGGTGCGGTCCGTTATTTATTTTAGGCCATTTGGGTAGTCAAACAGGCAAAACGGCCTGAACAGGGCATTTTTAGGCTAAATCGGTGTCCAATAGCCTCGGTTTTAGGGGTGGGCCTAGGGTCAAGCAGTGTCGTGGGCCAAAAATTGATCTATGCATGCCAAGGAGGTTGGAGATCAACCCAGTATGGTCCGTTTATTTATTCGAGGCCATTTGGGTGATCAAACGGGCGAAACAGCGTGAACAAGGCATTTTTGGGCCAAATCGGTGTACTATAGCCCACAGTTTTAAGGGTGGGCCCAGGGTCTGGGTTTTCCGTGGGCCAAAATCGATTAGGGCTTGCCAGGGAGGTTGGGGATCATCCCAGTGTGGTCCGTTTATTTATTCAAGGCCATTTGGGGGGTCAAACTGGTGAAAAGATGCGAATGGGGCATTTTTTGTACCAAATCAGTGTATAGCCCATGATTTTGGGGAAAACCCTGGGTTCTGCGGTGCTATGGGTCGAAAATCGACTGGGGCGTGCCGGGGAGGTTGGGGATCATTCCAGTGTGGTCCGTTTATTTATTTGAGGCCATTTGGGTGGTCAAACGGGTGAAACGATAAGAAAGGGGCATTTTCGAGCCAAATCAGTGTGCTATAGCCCACGGTTCGTGGGTGGCCCCAGGGTCCGAGGGTGTCATGGGCCAAAAATCGATTGAAGAATGCCAGGGAGGTTGGGGATCATCCCAATGTGGTCCATTTATTTATTCAGTGTATAGCCCACGATTTCAGGGGTGGCCCCGGGGTCCGAGCGTACCATGTGTTGAAAATCGAACAGTGCATGCCTGGGAGGTTGGGCATCGTCCCAATAGTGTCCGTTTATTTATTAGAGGCTATTTGAGTGGTCCAACGGGCAAAACGACGCAAACAAGACATTTTCGGGCTAAATCAGTGTGCTATAGCCTATGGTTTTAGGGGTGGGCCCGGGGTCTGGGGCTATCGTTCACCAAAAATTAATCGGGGCATGCAAAGCAGGTTGGGGATCATCCCAGTTTGGTCCGTTTATTTATTCGAGGCCATTTGGGGTGTTAAATCGGAAAAATGGGGCGAACAGGGCGTTTTCTGTATAGACCCGGGGTCCAGGGGTATCGTGGGCCAAAAATCAACCAGGGTGTGCCAGGGGGGTTGGGGATCGTCCCAGTGTGGTCTATTTATTTATTTGAGTCTATTTGGGTGTTCAAATGGGTGAAAGGGCGCAAAAGGTGCGTTTTCAAGCTGAATCAGTGTGTTATAGCCCATGATTTCAGGGGTAGGCTCGGGCTCGAGGGTGCCGTGGGCCTAAAATTAATCGGGATATGTCAGAGAGTTTGGGGAGAGTCCCAGTGTTGTACGTTTATTTATTTGAGGCCATTTGGGTGGTCAAACGGACAAAACGGCAGGAACGGGGCATTTTCAAGCCAAATCGATGTGCTATAGTCCATGATTTTGGGGGTGAACCCGGGGTTCGGGGGTGCCGTGGGCCAAAAATCGACTGGGGCATGCCATGGAGGTTGGATAACATCCCGGTGTGATCCATTTATTTATTCAAGCCTATTTAGGTGGTCAAATGGGACAAACGACATGAATGGGGCATTTTTAGGCTAAATCAGTGTGCTATAGCCCACGTTTATAGGGGTGGGCCTGGGGTTCGGGGGTTCCGTGGGGTAAAAATTGACCGGGGCATGCCAGGGAGGTTTAGGATCACCCTAGTGCAGTCTATTTTTTGTTATTCCAGGCCATTTGGGTGGTCAAAAGGGCAAAACTATGTGAACGGGGTAATTTTCGAGGTGGAATCGGGGTTCGGGGGTGCCGTGGGTCAAAAATCAATTGGGGTGTGCCAGGAAGGCTGGGGATCTTCTCAGTGTGATCCGTTTATTTGTTTGAAGTCATTTGGGTGATCAAACGGGCGAAACAGCGCAAACGGGGCATTTTCTGGCCAAATTAGTGTGCTATAGCCTACGATTTTGGGGGTGGGTTCGTGGGTCCAAAGTCCACCGACGCATGCCAGGAATGTTTGGGATCATCTTAGCGTGGTCCTTTTATTAATTCGAGGCTATTTGGATGGTCAAACGGGAGAAAAATCATAAATGGGGTATTTTTAGACCAAATCGATGTGTTATAGCCCACGGCTTTGGTAGTTCCATATGCCCAAAATCGATCAGAGCATGACAGGGAGGTTGGGGATCATCCCAATATGGTCAGTTTATTTATTCGAGGCCATTTGTATGGTTAAACAAGCAAAACAGCATGAATGGAGGTTTTGTGGGTAGGCTCAGGGTCCAGGAGTGTTGTAGGCTGAAAATCGACCGAGGCATTCCAAGGAAGTTGGGGATAATCCTAGTGTGGTCCGTTTATTTATTCGAGTCCATTAGGGTGGTCAAATGGGAGAAAGGGCGTGAACAGGGCATTTTTGAGCAAAATCGGTTTGCTATAACCTACGGTTTCTGGGTTGCGCCTAAGGTATGGGGGTATCGTGGGCTGAAAATTGATCGGTGCATGCCAGGGAGGTTGGGGATCATTCCACTGTAGTCCATTTATTTATTCGAGGATATTTTGGTGGTCAAACGAGCAAAATAGTGCGTATTGAGCATTTTAGGGCCAAATCGATGTGTTATATGCTACGATTTTAGGGGTGGGCCCGGGGTCCGAGGGTGTCGTGGGCTGAAAATTGACCGAGGAATGTCAGGGGGTTGAGGATCATCCTAGTGTGGTCCGTTTATTTATTTAAGGCTATTTGGGTGGTCAAACGGGAAAAATGGCGCGAATGGGGCATTTTAAAGCCGAATCGGTGTGCTATAGTCCACAGTTTTCGGGGTGGCCCCGGATTTGAAGGTACTGTGGGCTGAAAATCGACCGAGGCATGCCAAGGAGGTTGGGTATCATCCCAGTGTGGTCCATTTATTTATTCCAGGCTAATTGGGTGGTCAAACGGGTGAAATAGCGTAAATAAGATATTTTCGAGTTAAATCGGTGTACTATAGCCCACAGTTTCAGGGGTGGCCCCTGGGTCCGGGGGTACCATGGGCCGAAAATCAAACGGACCATGCCAGAGACGTTGGGCATCGTCCCAATATGGTCTATTTACTTATTAGAAGCCATTTGGATGGTCAAACGGGTGAAACAACATGAATGGGTAATTTTCGTGCCGAATCAGAATTATAACCCCCACTTTTGAGGGTGGACCTAGGGTCCGGGGGTGTCGTGGCCCAAAAATTATCTGGGGCATGGAAGGGAGGGTAGGGATTATACCAGTGTGGTCTGTTTATTTATTCGAGGACATTTGAGTGGTCTAACGGCGAAACAGCGTGAACGGGGCATTTTCAAGCCAAATCGGTGTGCTATAGCCCATGGTTTCAGGGGTGGACCCGGGGTTCAGGATTTTCGTGGGCCAAAAATCGACCGGGGCATGCCAGGGAGGTTGGGGATCATCCCAGTGTGGTCCATTTATTTATTGGAGGCCTTTTGGGTGGTCAAACGGGCAAAATGGCATAAATGGGGCATTTTCGGGCTAAATCAATGTGCTATAGCCCACGGTTTTGAGGGTGGGCCTGAGGTCCGGGGATACCGTGGGCCTAAAATTGATTGGGTCATGCCAGGGAGGTTGGGGATCATCCTAGTATGGTTCGTTTATTTATTTGAGACCATTTGGATGTCAAACGGGTGAAACGGCGTGAACGAGGCATTTTCAGGCCAAATCAGTGTGCTATAGCCTACGGTTTCGGGGGTTGGCCCAGTCTACGAGAGTGTCTTTGGCTGAAAATTAATCGGGGCATGCCATAGAGGTTGGGGATGGTCCCATTGTAGTTCATTTATTTATTCAAGGCCATTTGGGTGGTTAAACGGGAGAAAAAGTGCGAACGGGGCATTGTCAGGCTAAATCGGTGTGCTATAACCCACGGTTTCTAGGGTGCGCCTGGGGTCCAGGGGTGTCATGGGCGAAAAATTGATCGGGGTGTGCTAGGGAGGTTGGGGATCGTCCACTGTAGTCCATTTATTTATTCGAGGCCATTTGGGTGTTTAAATGGGTGAAACAGAGCGAATTAGGCATTTTCGAGCTAAATCAGTGTGCTATAGCCCATGGTTTTGGGGGTGGGCCAGAGGTCCGAGGGTGCCGTGGGATGAAATCAATCGAGGTATGCTAGGGAGGTTGGGGATCGTCCCAGTATGGTCTGTTTATTTATTCAAGGCCATTTGACTTTTCAAACGGGCGAAACAGCACAAATGGAGCATTTTTGGGCTAAATCAATGTGCTATAGCCCATAGTTTTGGGGGTGGACCCAGGGTCTGGGAGTGTCGTGGGCTAAAAATATATCGGGGCATGCAAGGGAGTTTGGGGATCGTCACAGTGTGATCCATTTACTTATTTGAGGCCATTTGGGTGGTCAAACGGGCGAAACGGTGCAAACATTGCATTTTTGGGCCAAATCAGTGTCCTATAACCCACGGTTTTAGGGGTAGGCTTGGGGTTCAGGGGTATCGTAGGTCTAAAGTCAATCGGGGAATGCCAGAGAGGTTGGGGATCATCCCAACATGGTCTATTTATTTATTCGTGACTATGTGAGTGGTCAAACAGGCAAAACAATGCAAACGGGGCATTTTTGGGCTAAATCAGTGTGCTATAGCCCACGATTTTGGGGGTGAGCTCAGGTTCTGGGGCTACCATAGGCTGAAAATTGACCGGAACATGCCAGGGAGGTAAGGGATTTTCCCAATGTGGTCTATTTATTTATTCGAGGCTATTTAGGTGGTCAAATGGGTAAAACGGCAAGAACATGGCATTTTCAGGCCAAATCGGTGTGCTATAGCCTACGGTTATGCGGGTGAATTCGGGGTCCGAGGGTGCCTTGGGCCAAATATCGATCATGGCATGCCAAGGAGGCTGGGGATTATCCCAGTGTGGTCTGTTTATTTAGTCGATGCTATTTGGGTGGTCAAACAGGCGAAATAGCGCGAACTGGGCATTTTTAGGCTAAATCGGTGTGCTATAGCCTACGGTTTTGGGGTGAGCCTGGGGTCCGGGGGTGTTGTGTGCCAAAAATTGATTGGGGAATGCCATGGGGGTTGGGATCATCCCAATGTGGTCCGTTTATTTATTAGAGGCCAATTGGGTGGTCAAACGGGCAAAACGGCACGAACAAGGCAATTTTGGGCTAAATCGGTGTCCTATAGACCACAGTTTTGGGTGAGGGCCTGGGGTCCGGGGGTGCCGTGGGCCAAAAATTAAACGAGGCATGTCAGGTAAGTAAGGGATCATCCCGATGTGGTTCTTTTATTTATTCGAGGCCATTGGGGTGGTCAAATGGGTGAAACGGTGCGAACAGAGTATTTTCGAGCCAAATCGGTGTGTTATAGCCTACGATTTTGGGACTGGGCCTAGGGTTTGGAGGTGCTGTGGGTCAAAAATTGATCGGGGCATGCCAGGGAGGTTGGGGATTGTCCCGGCCATTTTGGTGATCAAACGGGCAAAACAGTCCAAACGAGGTATTTTTGTGCCAAATCGGTGTGCTATAGCCCACGGTTTTGGGAGTGGGCTCGGGGTCCGAGGTGCCGTAGGTTGAAAGTCAATCGAGGTATGCCAGGGAGGTTGGGATTCATCCTAGTGTGGTCCTTTTATTTATTCGAGGCCATTTGGGTGGTCAAACGAGCAAAACTATGCAAATGGGGCTTTTCGGGCAAAATTGGTGTGCTATAGACCATAGTTTTGAGGGTGGACCAGGGGTCCGGGGGTTTCGTGGGCTGAAAATTGACCAGGGTATGCCAGGGAAGTTGGGGATCATCCCAGTATGGTTCGTTTAATTATTCGAGGCCATTTGTGTGGTCAAATGAGCGAAACTATATGAATGGGATATTTTTGAGCCAAATCAATGTGCTATAGCCAATAGTTTTGGGGGTTGGTCTGTGGTTCGAGGGTTTCGTGGTTCGAAAGTCTACCAAGGCATACTAGGGAGGTTGGGTGTCATCCTAATGTGGTCTATTTATTTAGTCGGGGCCATTTGGGTGGTCAAACGGGTGACACGATGCGAACGGGGCATTTTTGGACCGAATCGGTAAGCTATAGCCCACAATTTTAGGGGTGGGCCCAGGGCACGGGGGTGCCATAGGAAAACAATCAATTGAGGAATGCCATGGAGGTTGGGGATCATCCCAATATTGTCCGTTTATTTATTCGAGTCCATTTGGGTGGTCAAACGGGCAAAACGGCACAAACGAGGTATTTTCAAGCCAAATTGGTGTCTTATAGCCCAAGGTTTTGGGGGTAGGCTAGGGGTCCGGGGGTGCCGTAAGTTGAAAATTAATCGAGGCATGCCAGGGAGGTTCAGGATCATCCAGTGTGGGTCATTTATTTATTCGAGGCTATATGGGTGGTCAAGGGCGAAAAAGTTATGCTATAGCCCATGATTTGGGGGTGGCCCCGAGGTCCGAGAGTGTCGTAGGCCAAAAATTGACCGGGGCATGCCAAGAGGTTGGGGATCATTCCATTGTGGTCCATTTATTTATTCGAGGCTATTTGGGTGGTCAAACGGGCAAAATAGTATGAATGAGCCATTTTTGGGCGAAATCAGTATGTTATAGCCCACGGTTTCGAGGGTGGACCCGGGGTCCGGGGGTGCCGTATGCCGAAAATCGATCGGGGCGAGCCAGGGAGATTGGGAATCATCCCAATATGGTCCATTTATTTATTGGAGGCTATTAGAGTGGTCAAACGGGCGAAACGGTGCAAATGGGGCATTTTTCAGCTATATCGGTATGCTATAACCCACGGTTTTGAGGGTGGACCTGGGGTCCGGGGGTGCCGTGAGCCAGAAATCGATTAGGGCATCCAGGGAGGTTTAGGATCATCCCAGTATAGTCTGTTTATTTATTCGAGGCCATTTGGGTGGTCAAATGGGCGAAACGGCCCGAACGAGGCATTTTCTTGCCAAATTAGTGTGCTATAGCCCACAGTATAGGGGTGGACCTGAGGTCCAGGGGTGTCGTAGGATGAAAATCGATCGGGGCATGCTAGGAAGGTTAGGGATCATCCTAGTGTGGTCTATTTCTTTATTCGACGCCATTGGGATGGTCAAATGGGCGAAACGACGCGAACGGGGTATTTTTGGGGAAAATTAGTGTGCTATTATAGCCCATAATTTTTGGGGTGGGCTCGGGGTCTGGGGGTTCCGTAGGCCTAAAATCGACCGGGGTGAGCCAGGGAGTTTAGGGATCATTCCAGTGTGGTCTGTTTATTTATTCGAGGCCATTTTGGTGGTCAGACAGGCAAAACGGTGCGAATCAGGTATTTTTGAGCTAAATTGGTGTGCTATAACCCATGGTTTCAGGCGTGGGCTTAGGGTTTAGGGGTGTCATGGGCCAAAAATTAATTAGGGCGTGCCAGAGAGGTTGGGAATCATCCCAGCGTGGTCCGTTTGTTTATTCAAGGCTATTTGGGCGATCAAACGGGCAAAACAATACAAATGGGGCAGTTTGGGACATATCGGTGTGTTATAACCCATGGTTTCGGGGGTGGACCTAGTGTCCGGGGGTGTCGTGGGCTGAAAATCAACGGGGGCATGCCAGGGAGGTTGGGGATCATCCCAGTGTAGTCCGTTTATTTATTTGAGGCCATTTGAGTGGTCAAACAGGCGTAAAGGCACGAACATGGCATTTTCGGGGCAAATCGGTTGCTATAGCCCACGGTTTTGGGGTGGGTCCGGGGTTCGGAGGAGTCATGGGTCAAAAGTTGATCGAGGCATTCCAGGGAGGTTGAGAATTATCCCAGTGTGGTCCGTTTATTTATTTGACACCATTTGGGTTATTAAACGGGCAAAATGGTTTAAACTGGGCACTTTCGAGCCGAATCATTATGTTATAGCCCGTGGTTTCGGGGGTGAGTCCGGGGTCCGGGGGTGCTGTGGGCCGAAAATCGATCGGGGCGTGCCAGGGAGGTTAGGGATCATCCCAATGTGGCCCGTTTATTTATACTACGCTATTTTTGGTGGTCAAACGGGCGAAACGGTGTAAATGGGGCATTTTCAGGCCAAATCGGTGCGCTATTGACCACGATTTTAGGGGTGGACCCGGGGTCCACGGGTGCTATAGGGCAAAAGTTGAACGAGGCATTCCAGGTGGGTTGGGGATCATCCAAGTGTGGTCGGTTTATTTATTCGAGGCTATTTGGGTGGTTAAACGAGCAAAACGACGCGAACGGAGCTTTTTGGGCCAAATTAGTGTGCTATTGCCTGCGGTTTTGGGGTCGGCCCCGTGGGTATCGTGGGCTAAAATTCGACTGGGGCGAGCCAGGGGGGTTGGGGATCATCCCAATATAGTTCGTTTATTTTTTGGAGTCCATTTGGGTGGTCAAACTGGTGAAACAGCGCGAATGGGGCATTTGCGAGCCTAATCGGTGTGCTATAGCCTACGATTTTGGGGGTGACCCCGAGGTTCAGGGGTGCCGTGGGCAAAAATTTAATCAGGGCATGCCGTGGAGGTTGGAGATCATGCTAGTGTGGTCTGTTTATTTATTCGAGGCTGTTTGGGTGGTCAAACAAGCAAAATATCATGATCGAGGCAATTTCGAGCCTAATCAGTGTGTTATAGCCCACGGATTTGGGGGTGGGCCCGGGGTTCAGGGGTGTCGTGCACCAAAAATTAATCAGAACGTGCCAGGGAGGTTGGAGATCTCCCTAGTGTGGACTTTTTATTTATTCGAGGCCATTTGGGTGGTCAAACGGGCAAAACTGCACGAACGGGGCATTTTCAAGCCAAATCATTGTGCTATAACCTATGGTTTCGGGGATGGAATTGGGGTTTGAGGGTGTCTTGGGTCAAAAATTGATTGAGGCATATCGGTGAAGTTGGGGATCATCCCGGTGTGGTTCGTTTATTTATTCAATGTCATTGGGGTGGTCAAACGGGTGAAATGGCATGGACGGGGTATTTTCAGGCCAAACCAGCGCGCTATTGCCCACGGTTTCAGAGGTTGGCCTAGGGTCCGAGAGTGTCATGGGCCAAAAATCAATCGAGGCATGCCAGGGAGCTTGGGGATCATCCCAGTATGGTCCATTTATTTATTCGAAGCCATTTGGGTGGTCAAACGGGAGAAACGGTGCGAACGGGGCATTTTTAGGCTAAATCGGTGTGCTATAACCCACGATTTCTAGGGTGCACTCGGGGTTCGAGGTTGTCGTGGACCAAAAATTGATCGGGGTGTGCCAGGGAGGTTGGGGATCGTCCACTGTATTTCATTTATTTATTCAAGGCCATTTGGGTGGTCAAACGAGCGAAACAAAGCGAATTAGGCATTTTTGAGCTAAATCAGTGTGTTATAACCCATGGTTTTGGGGGTGGGCCAGAGGTCCGAGGGTGCTATGGGCTGAAAATCAACCGAAGCATGCCAGGGAAGTTGGGGATCATCCCAGTATAGTTCGTTTATTTATTCGAGGCCATTTTGTTGGTCAAACGGGCAAAACAACACAAACAAAGCATTTTTGGGCTAAATCAATGTGCTATAGCCCACGGTTTTAGGGGTGGACCCGGGGTCTGGGAGTGTCGTGGGCTAAAAATCTACCAGGGCATGCAAGGGAGTTTGGGGATCATCCCAGTATGGTCCATTTACTTATTCGAGGCCATTTGGGTGGTCAAACGGGCAAAACGGTGCGAACATAACATTTTTGGGCTGAATCGGTGTGCTATAATAACCCACGGTTTTGGAGGTGGGTCGGGGGTCCGAAGGGTGCCATTTTTTAAAAGTCAATTGGGGCATGCTATGGAGGTTGGGGATCATCTCATAGTGGTCCGTTTATTTATTCAAGGCTATTTGGGTGGTCAAACAAGAGAAACGGTGAAAACAGGGCATTTTTGGGTTATATTAGTGTGCTATAGCCCACAGTTTTGGGGGTGGGCTGGGGGTCCGTGGGTCAAAAATCTACTAGGCCATGCCAGGTAGGTTATGGATCATTCCAATGTGGTCCCTTTATATATTCGAGGCCATTTGGGTGGTCAAACAGGCAAAATGGTGCAAACAGGGCATTTTTAGGACAAGTCGGTGTGCTATAGCCTAAAGTTTCGTGGGTGGGCTCAGGGTCCGGGGGTGCCGTGGGTAAAAAATTGACTGGGGCATCCTATGTAGGTTGGGTGTGGTCAAATAGGCGAAACAGTCTGAACGAGGCATTTTCGAGCTATATCAGTGTGCAATAGCATCAGTTTCGGGGGTGGGCCCGGGGTCCAGTGGTGCCGTAGGCCAAAAATTGATTTGAACATGCTAGGGAGGTTGGGGATTAACCCAGTGTGGTCAGTTTATTTATTCGAGGCCATTTGGGTGTTCAAACTGGCGAAACAGCGCAAACAAGGCATTTTTGGGCCTAATCGATGTGCTAGAGCCCACAGTTTTAGGGGTGGGCCTAGGGTCTGGGGGTGCCGTTGGCAAAAAATTGATTAGGGCGTGCTAGAGAGGTTGTGTATCATTCTAGTGTGGTTCGTTTATTTATTCGAGGCCATTTGTGGGGTCAAACGGGTGAAAAGATGCGAATGGGGCATTTTTCCTACTAAACCAGTGTATAGCCCACGATTTTGGGGAGGACCCTGGGTTCGGGGGTGCTATGGGCTGAAAATCGACCGAGGCGTGCCGAGGAGGTTGGGGATCATCTCAGTGTAGTCCGTTTATTTATTTGATTCCATTTGGGTGGTCAAACAAGCAAAACGATAAGAAAGGGGCATTTTCGAGACAAATTGGTGTGCTATAAGCCCACGGTTTCGGGGGTGGCCCCGGGGTCCGGGGGTGTCGTGGGCCAAAAATCAATCGAAGAATGCCAGGGAGGTTGGGGATCATTTCAATATGGTTCGTTAATTTATTCGAGGCAATTTGGGTGGTCAAACGGGCAAAACGACGTGAACAAAGAATTTTCATGCCAAATCAGTATGTCATAGCCCACGGTTTCAGGGGTGGGCACGGGGTCTGGGGGTGTCGTGGGCAAAAAATCATCCGAGGTGTATCAGGGAGATTGGGGATTATTCCAGTGTGGTCCATTTATTTAAACGAGGCAATTTGGGGTGGTCAAACAGGTGAAACATCGTGAATGGGGCATTTTTGGGCCAAATCGATGTGCTATATTCCATGGTTTTGGGGATGAGCCCGGGGTCCGGGGGTACCGTTGGCCCAAAATCGATGGGGGCTTGCCAGGGAGGTTGGGGATCATCCTACTGTTGTCCTTTTATATATTCGAGGCTATTTGGGTGGTCAAATGGGCAAAACAGCACGAACAAGGAGTTTTCGGGCCAAATCAATATGCTATAGCCCACGATTTCGAGGGTGGACCTGGGGTCCGAGGGTGTTATGGGCTGAAAATTGACCGGGGCATGCCAGGAAAGTTGGGGATCATCCCACTATGGTCCTTTAATTTATTCGAGGTCATTTGGGTGGTTAAACGGGTGAAACGGCGCGAACGGGGCATTTTTGGGCCTAATCGATATGCTATAGCCCACGGTTTCGAGGGTAAACCCGGGGTTCGAGGGTGCTGTGGGCAGAAAATCTATCGAGGCATGCCAGGGAGATTGAGGATCATTCCAGTATGGTTTGTTTATTTATTTGATACTTTTTGGGTGGTCAAGCAGGTAAAAGGGAGTGAATGGGGCATTTTCGAGTCAAATCAGTGTGCTATAGCCTATGGTTTCGAGGGTGGGCCTGGGGTCTGGGGTGCCGTGGGCTGAAAATTAATTGAGGAATAAAAGGGAGGTTGCGGATCATCCCAGTGTGGTCTTTTTATTTATTCGAGGTTATTTTGTTGGCCAAACGAGTGAAACGGCACGAACGAGATATTTTTGGGCCAAATCTGTGTGCTAGCCCACGATTTTAGGGGTGGGCCCATGGTACGGGGGTGTCTGAGGTCAAAAATTAATCGAGGAATGCTAGGGAGTTTGGGGATCATCCTAGTGTGGTCCTTTTATTTATTAAAGGCTATTTGGGTGGTCAAACGGGCGAAACGACATGAATGGGGCATTTTTTGGCCAAATCAATGTGCTATGGCCCATAGTTTTGGGGGTGAACCTGGTGTCCCAGTATGGTTCGTTTATTTATTCGAGGCCATTTGGGTGGTAAAACGGGTGAAACAGCTTGAACGGGGCATTTTTGGGCCAAATTGGGGTGCAATAGCGCACGATTTTGGGGGTGGTCCCGAGGTCTGGCGATTTCACTGGCCAAAAGTTGATGATGCGTGCCAGGGAGGTTGAGGATTGTCTTAGAGTGGTCCATTTATTTATTCGAGTCAATTTGGGTGGTCAAAAGGGCAAAACAGCGCGAACGGGGCTTTTTCGTGCTAAATCGGTGTGCTATAGCCCATGATTTTGGAGGTGGACCAAGGGTATGGGAGTGTAGTAGGCAAAAAATTGATTGAGGTGTGCCATGAAGGTTGGGGATCATCCCAGTATGATCCTTTTATTTATACGAGGCTATTTGGGTGGTCAAATGGGCAAAACGGTGCGAACCGGGTATTTTTCGGCTAAATCGATGTGTTATAGCCCACGATTTTAGGGGTGGACCTAGTGTCCAGGGGTGCCGTGGGCCAAAAATTGACCGGAGCATGCCAGGGAGGTTGGGGATCATCTCAGAGTGGTCTATTTATTTATTCGAGGCAAGTTGGGTTGCCAAACGGGCGTAACGGCGTGACTGGGCATTTTTGGACTTAATCGGTGTGCTATAGCCTGTGGTTTTGGGGGTGGGCCCGGGGTGTCGTGGGCTAAAAATTAATCAAGGCGTGCCAAGGAGGTTGGGGATAATACCAATATGGTCCGTTTATTTATTCGAGGCTATTTGGGTGGTCAAATGGGTGAAACAACAAGAACAGGGCATTTTCGGTCTAGTCGGTATGCTATAGCCCATGGTTTCGGGTTGGGCTTAAAATTCGAGGGTGTCATGGACCAAAAATTAATCGAGGCATGCCAGGGAGAAGGGGATAGTCCCAATGTTATCCGTTTATTGATTCGAGGCTATTTGGGTGGTCAAACGGGAAAAAACGGCATGAATGGGGCACTTTCGAGCCAAACCCACGATTTTGGAGGTGAGCCAGGGGTTCGGAGGTGTTGTGGGCCAAAAATCGATCAAGGCATGCCATGGAGGTTAATGATCGTCCAGTGTAGTCCATTTATTTATTCTAGGCCATTTGGGTGGTCAAACAAGCGAAACGACACAAACGAGGTATTTTCTGGCTAAATCGATGTGCTATAGCCCACGGTTTCATGGGTGGTCCTGGGGTTCAGCGGTGCCGTGGGGTAAAAATTGATTGGGGCTTGTTAGGGAGGTTGGGGATCGCCCCAGTGTGGTCTGCTTATTTATTCAAGGCCATTTGTATGGTCAAACGGGCGAAACTGCATAAATAGGGTATTTTCAGGCTAAATCGGTTACTATAGCCCATGGTTTTGGGGCTGGAACTGGGGTTCGGGGTTGTCGTGGGTCAAAAATCGATCGAGGTTTGCTAGGGAGGTTGGAGATTATCCCAGTATGGTCCGTTTATTTATTCGAGTCCATTTGGTTCATCAAATGGTCTAAACAGCGCAAATTGGGCATTTTCTGGCTAAATCAGAGTGCTATTGCCCACGATTTTTGGGGTGGGCCCAGGGTCTGGGGGTACCGTGGGTCAAAAGTCAACCGAGGCATGCCATAGAGGTTGGGGATCATCTCAGTGTGGTCCTTTTATTTATTCGAGGCTATTTGGGTGGTCAAACGGGTGAAAAAGCGCAAAAGGGGCATTTTTGGGCCAAATTGGTGTGGTATAGCCTATGATTACGGGGGTGCCATGGGCTAAAAATCAATCGTAGTGTGACAGGGAGGTTGGGGATTATCCCAATGTGGTTCGTTTATTTATTCGAGGCTATTTGGGTGGTCAAATAGGCAAAATGGTGTGAACGAGGCATTTTTAGGTTAAATCAGTGTGCTACACCCCACAGTTTCGGGAGTGGGCCTGAGGTCTGGGAGTGCCGTTTGCCGAAAATCAATCGAGGCCATTTGGGTTGTCAAACAGGAGAAACGGCGCAAACGGGGCATTTTCAGGCCAAATCGATGTGCTATAGCCCATAGTTTCTAGGTCGCACCTGGGGTTTGGGGGTGCCATGGGCAAAAAATCAACCGATGCGTGCCAGAAAGGTTGGGGATCATCCCATTGTAGTCTTTTTATTTATTCAAGGCTATTTGGGTGGTCAAACGGGAAAAACAGCATGAATTTGGCATTTTTGGGGCAAATCGGTGTGCTATAGCCCAGGGTTTTGGGGGTGGGCCCGAGGTTTGCGGGTGTCGTGGGCCTAAAATCGACTAAGGCATGCTAGGGAGGTTTGGATCATCCCAGTTTGGTCTATTTATTTATTCGTGGTTATTCGGGTGGTCAAACAGGTGAAATGGTGCGAACGGGGCATTTTTGGGACAAATCGGTGTGCTCTAGCCCACAGTTTTGGGGGTAGACTCGGGGTCTGGAAGTGCAGTGGGTCAAAAATCAACCGGAACATGCCAGGGAGATCAGGGATCATCTCAGTGTGGTTCGTTTATTTATTTGAGGCTATTTTGGTGGTCAAATATTCAAAACGGCATGAACGGGGCATTTTCGTGCCAAATCGGTGTACTATAACCCACGATTTCAGGGGTGGCCCTGGGGTTCGAGGGTGTCGTGGGCCAAAAATTGATCGGGGCAAGCCAGGGAGGTTAGGGATCGTCCTAGTGTGGTCCTTTTATTTATTCGAGGCCATTTGGGTGGTCAAACAGGCGAAATGGCAAGAATGCGGTATTTTTAGGCTCAATCGGTGTGCTATAGCCCACGGTTATCGGGGGTGGGCTGGGTTTCCGGGGGTATCGTGGTCCAAAAAGCGACCAGGGAGGTTGGGGATCGTCTCAGAGTGGTCCGTTTATTTATTTAAGGTTATTTGGGTGGTCAAATGGGCAAAACAGCGCGAACGGTGCATTTTGGGTCAAATCGGTGTGCTATAGCCCACGGATTCGGGGGTGGAATGGGGTTTCAGGGGTGGACCGGGGGTCCGGGGATTCCGTTGGTTGACAATCTATCGGGGTGTACCAGGAATTTTGGGTGTGGTCTGTTTATTTATTCGAGGCCATTTGGGTAGTTAAACAGGCGAAACGGCCTGAATGGGGTATTTTTGGGCTAAATTAGTGTGCTATAGCCTACGGTTTTAGGGGTAGGCCCGGGGTCAGGAGTTGCCATAGGCCAAAAATTGAGCTGTGCATGCCAAGGGGGTTGGGGATCAACCCAGTGTGGTCCGTTTATTTACTTAAGGCCATTTGGGTGGTTAAATGGGTGAATCAGCGCGAACGGTGCATTTTTGGGCCAAATTGTGTGGTATAGCTCACGGTTTTTGGGGTGAGCCCAGGGTTTGGGTGTGCCATAGGCTAAAAATAGACCGGGGCATGCCATGGAGGTTGGAGATCATCCCAATGTAGTTCGTTTATTTATTTGAGGCCATTTGGGTGGTCAAATGGGCAAAACGACACGAACGAGGCATTTTTAGGCCAAATCAGTGTGCTATAGCCCACGGTTTTGGGGGTGTGCCCATGGTTCGGCGGTGTCGTAGGGTAAAAATCGACCGGGGTGTGCCAGGGAGGTTGGGGATAGCCTCAGTCAGGTTCGTTTATTTATTCAAGGTCATTTGGGTGGTCAAACGGGCGAAACTGCCTAAACGGGGCATTTTTGGGCCAAATCGGTGTGCTATAACCCATGGATTTAAGGGTGGAATCGGGGTTCGAAGGAGCTGTGGGTTGAAAATCGATCGAGGTTTGTCAAGGAGGTTAGGGATTATCCTAGTGTGTACCATTTATTTATTCGAGGCCATTTGGGTGATCAAACGGGCTAAATAGAGCGAATGGGTTATTTTCTAGCAAAATTGGTGTGCTATAGCCCATGGTTTTGGGGGTGGGCCTAGGGTCTAGGCGTTTCATGGGTCAAAAGTCGACCGAGGTGTTCCAGGGGGTTGAAGATTGTCTCAGTGTTGTCTGTTTATTTATTTGAGGCTATTTGGGTGGTCAAATGGGCGAAAAAGCACAAACAGGCATTTTTAGGCCAAATCGGTGTGCTATAGCCCATGGTTTCTTGGGAGCCATGGGCCAAAAATATAATGGAGCATGACAGGGAGGTTTGGGATCATCCCAATGTGGTTCGTTTATTTATTCGAGGCTATTAAGGTGGTCAAATGGGTAAAATGGCATGAACGGGGCATTTTCAGGCCAAATCAGTGTGCTATAGCCCACAGTTTCTGGGGTGGGCACGGGGTCCGGGAGTGTCATTGGCCAAAGATTGATTGAGGTATGTCAGGGAGATTGGGGATCATCCCAGTATGGTTCATTTATTTATCCAAGGCCATTTGGGTGGTCAAATGGGTGAAACAGCGCGAACGAGGCATTTTCGGGCCAAATTGATGTGCTATAACCCACAGTTTCTGGGTTGCGCCCGGGGTTTGGGGGTGTCGTGGGACGAAAATCGACCAAGGCATAATGGGGAGGTTGGGATCATCCCAGTATGGTCCGTTTATTTATTCGAGGCCATTTGGGTTTTCAAATAGGCAAAACTGCACAAACGGGGCATTTTCAAACCAAATTGGTGTGCTATAGCCCACGGCTTCGGGGGTGGACTCGAGGTCTGGGAGTGTCGTGGGTGTAAAATTGATCGGGGCGTGTCAGGGAGGTTGGGGATCGTCCCAGTGTGGTCCTTTTATTTATTTGAGGCTATTTGGGTGGTCAAACGGGCAAAACGGCACGAACGGGGCATTTTTGGTCCATATTGATGTGCTATAGCCCATGGTTCTGGTGGTGGGCTCAGGGTCCGGGGTTTCCATAGGCTGAAAATTGATCGACGCATGACAAAGAGGTTGAGGATAATCCCAGTGTGGTTCTTTTATTTATTTGAGGCCATTTAGGGGGTCAAACGGGCTAAACAGCGCGAACGGGGCTTTTTTGGGCCAAATTGGTATGCTACAGCCCACGATTCTAGGGTGGACCCGGGGTCTGAGGGTGCCGTGGGCTGAAAATTGATTAGGGCATGACAGGGATGTTGGGGATCATCCCATTGTGGTCCGTTTATTTGTTTCAGGCTATTTGGGTGGTCACACGGGCAAAACAGTGCAAAAGGGGCATTTCAGGCCGAATCGGTGTGCTATATGGCCCATGGTTTGGGGGTGGTCCCAGGGTCTGAGGGTACTATAGGCCAAAAGTCGAACGAGGCATGCCAGGGATGTTGGGGATCATCCCAGTGTGGTTCATTTATTTATTTATGGCTAATTGGGTCGTTAAATGGGCAAAACGATGTGAACGAGGCATTTTCGACCCAAATTGGTGTGCTATAGCCCACGGTTTCGGGGGTGGCCCCGGGGTCCGAGGGTACCGTATGATGAAAATCGATCAGAGCATGCTAGGGAGGTTGGGGATCATCCCAATATGGTCCTTTTATTTATTAGAGGCTATTTGAGTGGTCTGACAGGCGAAACGGCGCAAACAAGGCATGTCATGGACCAAAAATTAATCGAGGCATGCCAGGGAGAAGGGGATAGTCCCAATGTTATCCGTTTATTGATTCGAGGCTATTTGGGTGGTGAAACGGGAAAAAACAGCGTGAATGGGGCACTTTCGGGCCAAACCCATGGTTTTGGAGGTGAGCCAGGGGTTCGGAGGTGTCGTGGGCGAAAAATCGATCAAGGCATGCCATGGAGGTTGATGAGCGTCCAGTGTGGTCAATTTATTTATTCGAGGCCATTTGGGTGGTCAAACGGGTGAACAACACAAACGAGGCATTTTCTGGCTAAATCGGTGTGCTATAGCCCACGGTTTCATGGGTGGTCCTGGGGTTCAGCGGTGTCGTGGGGTAAAAATTGATCGGGGCTTGTCAGAGAGATTGGGGATCACCCCAGTGTGGTCTGTTTATTTATTCAAGGCCATTTGTGTGGTTAAACGGGCAAAACTGCACAAATAGGGTATTTTCGGGCTAAATTGGTGTGCTATAGCCCATGGTTTTGGGGCTGGAACTGGGGTTCGGGGGTGTCGTGGGTCAAAAATCGATCGGGGTGTGCCATGGAGGTTGGAGATTGTCCCAGTATGGTCCGTTTATTTATTCGAGGCCATTTGGTTGATCAAATGGTCTAAACGGCGCAAATTGGGCATTTTCTAGCTAAATCGGAGTGCTATTGCCCACGATTTCGGGGGTGGGCCCAGGGTATGGGGGTACCGTGGGTCAAAATTCGACCGAGGTATGCCAAAGATGTTGGGGATCATCTCAGTGTGGTCCTTTTATCTATTTGAGACTATTTGGGTGGTCAAATGGGTGAAAAATTGCAAAAAGGGCATTTTTGGGCCAAATTGGTGTGCTATAGCCTACGATTACGGGGGTTCCATGGGATTATCCCAGTGTGGTTCTTTTATTTATTCGAGGCAATTTGGGTGGTCAAACAGGAGAAACGGCGCAAACGAGGCATTTTCAGGCTAAATCGATGTGCTATAGCCCACGGTTTCTAGGTTGCACCTGGGGTTTGGGGGTGCCATGGGCCAAAAATCAACCGGCGCGTGCCAGAGAGGTTAGGGATCATCCCAGTGTAGTCCATTTATTTATTCGAGGCTATTTGGGTGCTCAAACGGCAGAAACAGCGTGAATTTGGTATTTTTACGGCAAATCGGTATGTTATAGCCCAAGGTTTTGGGGGTGGACCTGGGGTTCGCGGGTGCCGTGAGCCTAAAATTGATTGGGGAATGCCAGTGAGGTTTGGATCATCCCAGTGTGGTCTATTTATTTATTCGAGGTCATTCGAGTGGTCAAACAGGTGAAACGGTGCAAACGGGGCATTTTCGGGCCAAATCTGTGTGCTCTAGCCCACAGTTTTGGGGGTAGACTCGAGGTCTGGGAGTACAGTGGGCCAAAAATCAATCGGGGCATGCCAGGGAGATTGGGGATCATCTCAGTGTGGTTCGTTTATTTATTTGAGGCTATTTCGGTGGTCAAACATTCAAAACGGTATGAACGAGGCATTTTCGTGCCAAATCGGTGTGCTATAACCCACGATTTCGGGGGTGCGCCTAGGGTCCGAGGCTGCCGTGGGCCAAAAATTGATCGAGGCGAGCCAGGGAGGTTAGGGATCGTCCTAGTGTGGTCTATTTATTTATTCGAGGCCATTTGGGTGGTCAAACAGGCGAAATAGCACGAATGTGGTATTTTTAGGCTGAATCAGTGTGCTATAGCCCATGGTTATCGGGGGTGGGCCAGGTGTCCGGGGGAATCGTGGTCCAAAAGTTGACCAGGGCGTGCTAAGGAGGTTGGGGATCATCTCAGAGTGGTTCGTTTATTTATTTGAGGTTATTTGGGTGGTCAAATGGGCAAAACAGCGCGAACGGTGCATTTTGGGTTAAATCGGTGTGCTATAGCCCACGGTTTCGGGGGTGGATCGGGGGTCCGGGGGTACCGTCGGGTGACAATCTATCGGGGTGTACCAGGAAGGTTGGGTGTGGTCTGTTTATTTATTCGAGGCCATTTGAGTAGTTAAACAGGCAAAACGGCCTGAATGGGGTATTTTCGGGCTAAATTAGTGTGCTATAGGCTACGGTTTCGGGGGTAGGCTCGGGGTCAGGTGTTGCCATGGGCCAAAAATTGACCTGTGCATGCCATGGAGGTTGGGGATCAACCCAGTGTGGTCCGTTTATTTATTTAAGGCCATTTGGGTGGTTAAATGGGTGAATCAATGCAAACGGGGCATTTTCGGGCCAAATTGTGTGCTATAGCTCACGGTTTTTTGGGGTGAGCCCAAGGTTTGGGGGCGTCGTAGGCCAAAAATAGACCGGGGCATGCCATGGAGGTTGGAGATCATCCCAATGTAGTTCGTTTATTTATTCGAGGCTGTTTGGGTGGTCAAATGGACAAAACAACATGAACGAGGCATTTTCAGGCCAAATCAGTGTGCTATAGCCCACGGTTTTGGGGGGGTGCCCATGGTTCGGCGGTGCCGTAGGGTAAAAGTCGATCGGGGCATGCCAGGGAGGTTGGGGATAGCCTCAGTGAGGTCCCTTTATTTATTCAAGGCCATTTGGGTGGTCAAACGGGCGAAACTGCCTGAACGAGGCATTTTTGGGCCAAATCGGTGTGCTATAGCCTATGGATTTAAGGGTGGAATCGGGGTTCGAAGGTGCCGTAGGTTTAAAATCGATCGACGTGTGCCAGGGAGGTTAGGGATTATCACAGTATGTACCGTTTATTTATTCGAGGCTATTTGGGTGATCAAACGGGCTAAACAGCGCGAATGGGTCATTTTCTAGCAAAATTGGTGTGCTATAGCCCATGGTTTTGGGGGTGGGCCCAGGGTCTAGGGGTTTCATGGGTTAAAAGTCAACCGGGGTGTGCCAGGGGGTTGAATATTGTCTCAGTGTTGTCTGTTTATTTATTTGAGGCTATTTGGGTGGTCAAACGGGCGAAAAAGCACAAACGGGCATTTTTAGGCCAAATCGGTTGCTATAGCCCACGGTTTCGTGGGAGCCATGGGCCAAAAATATAATGGAGCATGACAGGGAGGTTTGGAATCATCCCAATGTGGTTCGTTGATTTATTCGAGGCTATTAAGGTGGTCAAATGGGTAAAATGGCATGAACGGGGCATTTTCAGGCTAAATCAGTGTGCTATAGCCCACAGTTTCTGGGGTGGGCACGGGTTCCGGGAGTATCGTTGGCTGAAAATATGACCGAGGCATGTCAGGGAGATTGGGGATCGTCCCAGTATAGTTCGCTTATTTATCCGAGGCTATTTGGGTGGTCAAATAGGAGAAACGGCGCAAACGGGGCATTTTCGGGCCAAATCGATGTGCTATAACCCACAGTTTCTGGGTTGCGCCCGGGGTTCGGGGGTGTTATGGGCCGAAAATCGACCAAGGAATGACGGGGAGGTTGGGGATCATCCCAGTATGGTCCGTTTATTTATTCGAGGCTATTTGAGAGGTCAAACGGGCAAAACGGCACGAATAGGGCATTTTCGGGTCATATCGATGTCCTATAGCCCATGGTTTTGGCGGTGGGCTCAGGGTCCGGGGTTGTCGTAGGCCAAAAATTGACCGATGCATGACAAAGAGGTTGAGGATAATACCAGTGTCGTTCGTTTATTTATTTGAGGCCATTTAGGGGGTCAAACGGGCTAAACGGCGCGAACGGGGTATTTTTAGGCCAAATTGGTATGCTACAGCCCACGATTTTGGGGTGGACCTGGGGTCTGAGGGTGCCGTGGGCTGAAAATTGATTAGGGCATGCCAGGGATGTTGGGGATTTTCCCATTGTGGTTTGTTTATTTATTTTAGGCCATTTGGGTGGTCACACGGGCAAAACAGCGCAAAAGGGGCATTTTCAGGCTGAATCGGTGTGCTATA
>JAPEIP010000009.1:4139029-4152894 GCA_026120095.1 Capsicum chinense
CCATTGTGGTTTGTTTATTTATTTTAGGCCATTTGGGTGGTCACACGGGCAAAACAGCGCAAAAGGGGCATTTTCAGGCTGAATCGGTGTGCTATATAGCCCACGATTTTGGGGTGGTCCCGGGGTCGGAGGGTACTCTAGGCCAAAACTCAAACGAGGCATGTCAGGGATGTTAGGGATCATCCTAGTATGCTCCATTTATTTATTTATGGCTAATTGGGTCGTCAAATGGGCAAAACGATGTGAACGGGGCATTTTCGACCCAAAAATGGTGTGCTATAGCCCACTGTTTTGGGGGTGGTCCCAGGGTCCGAGGGTACCGTGTGATGAAAATCTATCAGAGCATTCCAGGGAGGTTGGGGATCATCCCAATATGGTTCTTTTATTTATTAGAGGCTATTTGAATGGTCCAACAGGCGAAACGACGCAAACAAGACATTTTTGAGCTAAACTAGTGTGCTATAGCCCACGGTTTTAGGGATGGGCCCGGGGTTCAGGGGTACCGTTCGCCAAAAATTAATCGGGGTGTGCCAAGGAGGTTGGGGATCATCCCAGTGTGGTTCGTTTGTTTATTCGAGGCCATTTGGGGTGTTAAATTAGAGAAACAGTGCAAACGGGGCATTTTTTGGGTGGACCCGAGGTCTAGGGGTACCATGGGCCAAAAATTAACCAGGGCATTCCAGGGAGGTTGGGGATCATCCTAGTGTGGTATGTTTATTTATTTGCGGTCATTTGGGTGGTCAAACGGGTGAAAAGGCGCGAAAGGTGTGTTTTCAGGTTGAATCAGTGTGTTATAGCCCACGATTTCAGGGGTAGGCTCGGGGGTCGAGGGTTCCGTGGGCCTAAAATTAATTGGGGTATGTCAGGGAGTTTAGGGATAGTCCCAGTGTTGTACGTTTATTTATTTGAGGCCATTTGGGTGGTCAAACGGACAAAATGGAAGGAACGGGGCATTTTAAAGATAAATCGGTGTGCTATAGCCCACAGTTTTGGGGGTGAGCCCGGGGTTCGGGGGTGGCGTTGGCCAAAAATCGACTGGGGCATGCCATGTAGCTTGTAGATCTTCCTAGTATGATCCGTTTATTTATTCAAGGCTATTTAGGTGGTCAAAAGGGAGAAATGGCACGAACAAGGCATTTTCGGGTTAATTCGGTGTGCTATAGCCCACGGTTATAAGGGTGGGCCTGAGGTTCAAGGGTTCCGTGGGGTAAAAATTGACCGGGGTATGCCAGCGTGGTTTAGGATCGGCCCAGTGTAGTCCATTTTTTTTGTTCCAGGCTATTTGGGTGGTCAAAAGGGTAAAACTGTGTGAATGGGGTAATTTTGGGGGTGGAATCGGGGTTCGGGGGTACCATGGGTCAAAAATAAATCGGGGTGTGCCAGGGAGGTTGGGGATCATGTTAGTGTGGTCCGTTTATTTATTCGAAGCCATTTGGGTGATCAAACAGGTGAAACAGCACAAACGGGGCATTTTCTTGCCAAATCGGTGTGCTATAGCCTACCATTTCAGGGGTGGACCCATGGGTCCAAAGTCCACCAAGGCATGCCAGGGAAGTTTGGGATCATCTCAGTGTGGTCCTTTTATTTATTCAAGGCTATTTGGGTGGTCAAACGGGCGAAAAATCACAAATGGGGCATTTTTAGACCAAATTGGTGTGCTATAGCCCACGGTTTTGGTGGTGCCATGGGTCAAAAATCGATCGGAGCATGACAGAGAGATTGAGGATCATCCCAATATTGTCAGTTTATTTATTCGAGGCCATTTGTGTGGTCAAATAAGCAAAACGGCATGAACGGAGCATTTTTTAGCCAATAAATATGCTATAGCCCACGGTTTTGCGGGTGGGCTCGGGGTCCAGGAGTGTTGTTGGCCAAAAATCGACCGAGGCATGCCAGGAATGTTGGGGATCGTCCTAGTGTGGTCCGTTTATTTATTTGAGGCCATTAGGGTGGTCAAATGGGTAAAAAGGTGTGAACGGGGCATTTTCGAGCTAAATCGGTGTGCTATCACCCATGGTTTCTGGGTTACACCTGGGGTATGGGGGTACCGTGGCCTAAAAATTAATTGGGGCATGCCAGGGAGGTTGGGGATCATTCCACTGTTGTCCGTTATTTATTCGAGGCTATTTTGGTAGTCAAACGGGCGAAACAGCACGTATAAGGCATTTTAGGGCCAAATCGATGCGTTATATGCTATGGTTTTGGGGGTGGGCCCGGGGTCCGAGGGTGGTCCGTTTATTTATTCGACGCCATTTGGGTGGTCTAACGGGCGAAACAACATGAACAGGGCATTTTCAAGCTAAATCAGTATGCTATAGCCTATGGTTTCAGGGGTGGACCCGGGGTTCGAGATTTTCGTGGGCCAAAAATTTATTGGGGCATGCTAGGGAGGTTGGGGATCATCCCAGTGCAGTTCGTTTATTTATTGGAGGCCTTTTAGGTGGTCAAATGGGCAAAATGGCGCAAATGGGGCATTTTCGGGCTAAATCAGTATGCTATAGCCCACAATTTCAAGGGTGGGCTCGAGGTCCAGGGATACCGTGGGCCAAAAATTGATTGGGGCATGCCAGGGAGGTTGGGGATCATCCCAGTTTGGTTCATTTATTTATTTGAGACCATTTGGGTGTCAAACAGGCGAAACGGTGCGAACGTGGCATTTTTGGGCTAAATCGGTGTGCTATAGCCCACGATTTTGGGGATGGGATGGGGGTCTGGGGGTACCCTGGGCCGAAAGTCGACCAAGTCATGCTAGGCAGGTTAGGGATTATATCAGAGTGGTCTATTTATTTATTCGAGGCTAATTGAGTGTCAAACGGGTGAAACAGTGCGAATGGAGCATTTTTGGGCTAAATTGGTGTGCTATAGCCGACGATTTTGGGGATGGGCCTACAGTCTGAGGGTACCATGGGTCAAAAATCTGCTGGGGTGCTCTAGGGAGGTACTGGGTCATCCTATTATTGTCTGTTTATTTATTCAAGTCAATTTGGGTGGTCAAACGGGCGAAACAGCACGAACAGGGCATTTTTGGGCTAAATTGGTGTGCTTTTTGGGGGTGGGCTTGAGGTCCGAGGGTGCCGTGGTTTGTAAATTGACTCGGGCATTCCAGGGAGGTTCAGTGTAGTCCGTTTATTTATTCAACGCCTTTTGGGTAGTCAAACAGGGGAAACTGCCTGAACGGGGCATTTTTGGGCCAAATCGGTGTGCTATAGCCCACAATTTTGGGGGTGGGGGATCATCCCAATGTGGCCCATTTATTTATTTAAGGCTTTTGGGTGGTCAAATGGGAGAAATAGTGTGAATGGGGTATTTTCGAGCAAAATCAGTGTGCTATGGCCTACGATTTTAGGGGTGGGCTAGGGATCCGGGGGTGTCGTGGGCCAAAAATCGACCAGGGCATGCTAGGGAGTTTAAGAATCATCCCAGTGTGGTTTGTTTATTTATTTGAGGCTATTAGGGTGGTCAAACGGGAAAAACAGTGCACACGGGTTATTTTCGAGCTAAATCGATGTGTTATAGCCCATGATTTTAAGGGTGTGCTCGGGGTCTGGGGTGCCGTGGGCCAAAAATTGACTGGAGTGTGCCAGGGAGGTTGGGAATTATCCCAGTGTGGTCCGTTTATTTATTTGGGGCCATTTGAGTGGTCAAACGGGTGAAACAGCGTGAATGACGCATTTTTGGGCTAAATCAGTGTGCTATAGCCCATGGTTTTGGGGGTGAGCTCGGGGTTTGGGGGTGCCTTGGGTCGAAAATTGATTGTGGCATGCCAGGGAGGTTGGGGATCATCTCAATGTGGTTCGTTTGTTTGTTCGAGGTCATTTGGGTGGTCAAACCGGTAAAACGACGTGAATAAGGCATTTTTGGGCCCAATCGGTGTACTATAGTACACAGTTTTGGGGGGACCCGAGGTCCAGAGGTTTCGTGGGCCAAAAATCAATTCGGGCATGCCATGGAGGTAGAGGATCATCCCAGTGTGTTCCTTTTATTTATTCGAGGAAATTTGGGTCGTTAAATAGGCAAAACAGTACGAATGGGGCATTTTCGAGCCAAATCGGTGTGCTATAGCCCACGATTTTAGGGGTTGGCTTGGGGTCTGGGGGTACCGTGGGCTGAATGTCGATCGGGGCATGCCAGGGAGGTTGGGAATAATACCAGTGTTGTTCATTTATTTATTCGAGGCTATTTGGGTGGTCAAACAAGCAAAACGACGTGAATGGGGCATTTTTGGGCCAAATCGGTGTGCTATAGCCCACGGTTTCTAGGGTGGGCCCGAGGTCTGTGGGTGTCGTAAGTTGAAAATTGATCGGGGTGTGTCAGGGAGGTTGGGTATCGTCCCTGATACGGGATAAATAGCCATCTTATCGTTTGATGACATCTTTAAAGGCCAACACATAGAGGCTCAAGACTTGGTCACCTCGAGAATACGAGAACATTCATGGAGGACCCATTTTGATCATGCCATTAAATAAATCCATGTCTGGAAGATTGTGTGTGGGCTTACATTTGATGCCAATTCGAGACTATAAGTTTTGAAGTGTGACCCCATGGTTTTGGAGCATTGAAGAAGCACCCTTCATTAAGGGTATTTTGGGGTTTGCATATGTTAAAAGAAACAACTCATGACCTCTCCTTTCATTAAGGGTATTTTGGTCCATTATACTATGTAATAAGCTAGGCTATATAGTCTCTTATTAGGTCTTTTCTCTTTAGTTTTTGAAGGATGAGTCCTCTCTCTTGAGAGTAGACCATCTTAGTTTAGTCTTAGTTAGGGCTTGGAAAAGCCATCCTTAGTATAGGGCTTGGAAAAGACAATATTGATCTTTGCTTGGAAACGGTGGATCTTGACGTGAGTTGATTTCCTTGGCGGTCACTGTAAGAGTGTGCTTTTGATTATTGCATTCATTAGGGTTAGTGTTGAAATACACGTGATTTTTAATCTTGTAATAATCTTGGTCTTACTATCTATCCTTTCATTAGTTTACAAATCCGTGTGTTTTTTTGTTTGTCATCTTGTATTCCTTTGTGTTGCTTGTTCTTCTCACGCTAAGTGGACTGTTTTGGCATCTTGGTGGGCTGTTTTTTTATTATTTGGTATCAAAGCCATCATTTATTTGGTTCCCATGAGATCAATCTTGGGTTTGTTCACTCAAAAATAAAAAAAATGTTGAAAAGCTGAAAAACTCAAAAATAGTTATCTGTCCACGTTTTTGTGTTTAGGCCGAAATGTGAAGCCTAGTTTTCTTGTGATTTTTGTGTTTTTTGTGTGTTCTAGTGTTAGATCTTTGTTTCCTAACATTAGAAGAGGTGTCCAAGGTCGAAAATCTCACAAAAAGAAGTTATTCTACGGTTTTGGTGTCTTGGCCGAAGTGTTGTTGTTTGGCCGAATTTGTGTCTAGATTTAGGTGTTGTTTTGGTTGTCTTTTTTGTTTCTTGTGTTGGTTTTCTTTCTCTCTAACACTACTTGAGTCTAACCCAAGTTCTTGAGCAAAAAAAATTGCAAGTTGTTGTGGGAAGAGTGGACAGTTTTGTTGTTGTTGTTGTTGAAGTTCTTGTGTTGTGTTGAAGAAGTCTTGTAAAAGGTTGTTGTTTGATCCAAATTCAAAGGGAAGATAGTGTGGGATCTTGTTAGTCTTGAAAAAACTTTCAAGACATTACCAAAGAGGAAAAAGAACAAAAGACCTCCCAAAAGTCTTCATACCAAAAGGGAGTATGTTTATTTTTCTAGACAAGCCAAAAGAGGAAAGGTGGACAAGACCTCTAAAAGGTTGTCTTGCCAAAAAGGAGAAAGTTGGTCAAGGTTTGAATTTTGAAAAAAAGGACTTAAATTCTTGTTTGTTAACCTACCAAAACCGAAATTCCCCCCATCTTTATGAAATTTGAACAACCAAAATTATGGAACAAAAATTTTCAACTTCAACAATATTTTTTTTGTCCATCGACCAATAGTCGAGTGACACGTTATCAATAGCTCAAGAACGTTGGAATTCCTAGTTTCACTTTTTTGATTCTATTGGTTTCCATTTTGTTAGTTCTCATACTAATTAGCAAACTAGTAAATACCTACTAGATTGTATATTAGTTTTTGAGTATGTTTTCTTTCGTGTTAAGCATTGTATTTTGTGCTTTTCTTGTTTATAAGTCATAGTATTTTCTTTGTTTCAAGTTAGTAAGTAAATTTTGTTTTTGTGTCTTGAGTTGATCAAACAACAATCCATTCCGGCCTCCAAGTAGAATTGACATCCTATTAACTACCGTAGTATAAGCAAATTTCAATATTCGTCTCTCCAATTGTGAGAATCACAAAGGTGGGTGTATACGAGTGTTGGTGAGGAGCTTTTCCAACTAATATTGTTTGTTCATTGTGTAGGTACAAAGGTGATATAAGTGGAACATGTCTTCAATAGCCGGGGATTATTGTGACTACAACATAGGAGACTATAATTGTAGTGAGGGGTTTTAAGGCTACGAAGTTGAGGGAGATTGTGGAGGCTATGAAAATAGCCATGATCAAAACTTGGGCAGATTTGAGAGTTATGGTTTTGAGGGATAAAATAAGGTGAATTAAGTTCGTAGGGCTTATGGTGAACTTGGAGATTATGTAGGACCTCGTGATAGATCTTATGATGACATTGAGGAATGTGAGGAGTCTTACACTTCTCACTCCAAACCTAGATTTGGTGTTAGGTATAACCCTTTCGTTCACAAAGCTTATGAGAGCTATGATGAGAGTTCACGTGAGGAGTGTGAAGATTCATATTCTCCACCTTATAGTACTTCTTATCAAGGTCGATATAGTGTAAATGGTTATACTAGCTCTAGTGGAGGTTGTCCAACGAGAAGAAAAGGGTATACATCTCCAAAATTGAGGGGTACTCATGTTCTTTACAATGTTGATTCGAGAAGGAGTGTACTGAACATTTGTGGGATATCGAGCTGCCTCGTTGTGTTAAATGATAGGTACTATAGTAACTACATTGTTCCATCCATGGTTGACTACTTGGGGTTATTTCGCGAGCCTTTACTTGTTTCATATTTCTTGGACGGGTTTAAGGTTACCAAAAGGGTCAAAGTTGTCTTCTCCCAACGTGAGGAGGTGTGGTGTGATATTCTTCCATTAACATATGGTCATGTATTCTTAGGTGCCGATTGGTTTGCACAACATAGAGTTCCAAATATGCAAAATTGGCCTAATGTTGTAAGAGACCGGTGGGGAAATCACCTCATGACATATATGCTGCCCGAGCCGCAAAGAGAAGTGAATACTTACTCTAATCCAAATGCTTATGAGATACAAAATATTGAAAGGAGTAAGGGTGTGCAAGGTGGTAATCCGAGAGTGGAAAAAGGAGAGGTTGTGTGGAGAGAAGTGAGGGGATTACCACCAAACCGAGCTAACATTATTTGTCCTTCTATTTCTAAGGACATTTGTGTAAGTACCGACATGGCAAGTGAATGAGCGCAATGCCAAAGTAAAGTTTCTGTCCAAGCTTGTAGAGGACCTTCACAACACAGCAAAGGAGAGTCGACTCAAGAACTTCAAGGTAAAATAGCTAATTCTTACACTTTTGTGCATGTGAATGATAATTGTGTGGCTAGTAGCCCAGTGAGTGTGAGTAGTAGCTTACTTACTTGCGAGTCTAATGATTCTTTGCCTTTTGTTAATGATGTACATGTTGTGAGTGTGGATACACTAGTTGAATCTATTGATGACCAAATTGACTCTTCTTGTAAGATCAATTTATGTCCACCTAGTGTTGAAGCCTATATGTTGAACGAAAGTACATCGTCTTGTGTAATTGGTGTTGATCAACCTATTGTAAAAAATTTCCACCACTTGAGTACGTGTGTGATGTGATTAATCAAACTCAAGTGAGTGAAGTATTTGAAAAAGTTGGTCAACAAAAGGGGAGTGAACCCGAGAGCTATTCTTGGGACAATCTTATGCTTGAAGCTGCTTTGAAACTTGATATTGATCTCTTAGAGAGTGAGGAACTTTATTGTTCCAAATCTGCCCATGGGTTGGATCATGCACTCATTAGGTATAATGTCTTGTTTGAAAATGATATAAACACTCCTAATGAGCCTAGTGGTGAAAAAGATGGTATAGCTTACCTTGGAGGCTATAGTTTATATGTTAACCCACTATGGTGTAACAACATTCCTCCTAAAGATGGAAATCTCTTCTTGGAAGATGAGTTTACTCTTAAGGGTAAAGAATGTGTAGTTTTGGAAGTTACTCCTTCAACTTTATGTGTCTTTATTGTTGAGACTACTCGTGGTGATGATTGGGAAACTAGTAGTGAGTACACATATGAGGGCACCTTAGTAGAAGTCGACTTGAGAGATACTTTTCTCTACTCTCTATTTTCTTTTGATGATATGTATGGTATTGTAGAGAGTATGTCATTTAGTTTGGGTGGAGACCATGGGAAATAGGAGTGTTGTCTAGACCCGTGTCTATGGCCACTCTTCCCATTTGACCCTAGTGCCAAATATGGAAATGGTGATGTTGGTGCACCCTACTTGTTGCTTGGTCTACATGACAAGCAAAGTGTCACTCTTGGTGAATCCCATAACCAAATTCTTCGTACATATTTCATTGAGTTTTTAATATTTCATTCAAAGGATCCTTGGTTATACTGCAATTATGTACAACCTTAGCATATTGAGATGATTTGTTGTTCTAACCATAACCCTCATTCCATGAGGAGTTTGTATTTGTTTGTCCTCTCTTTCGTTTTGCAAGGTTTGGATTCGAGGTCAAATACTTTTCAAGAAGGGGAGGATGATATGGGACAAATGGCCATCTTATCTTTTGATGACATTTTTAAAGGCCAACACATAGAGGCTCAAGACTTGGTCACTTAGAGGATACGAGAACATGTATGGAGGACCCGTTTTGAGCATGCCATTAAATAAATCCATGTCTGGAAGACTACGTGGGGGCTTACATTTGATGCAAATTCGAGACTGCAAGGTTTGAAGTGTGACCACGTGGTTTTGGAGCATTGAAGAAGCACCCTTCATTAAGGGTATATTGGGGTTTGCACATGATAAAGAAATAGCCCATAACCTCCCCTTTCATTAAGGGTATTTTGATCCATTATACTATGTAATAAGCTAGGTTATATAGTCTCTTATTAGGTCTTTTCTCTTTAGTTTTTGAAGGATGAATGTATGAAACACTTGAAAATCCTCTCTCTTGAGAGTAGAACACCTTAGTGTAGTTTTAGTTAGGGCTTGGAAAAGCCATCCTTAGTATAGGGCTTGAAAAAGCCAATATTGAGCTTTGCTTGGAAACGGTGGATCTTGAGGTGAGTTGATTTCCTTGGCAGTCACCGTAAGAGTATGGTTTCAATTATTACATTCATTAGGGTTAGTGTTGAAATACACGTGGTTATTAATCTTGTAATAATCTTAGTCTCACCATCTATCCTTTTATTATTTTGCAAAATCTGTTTGTTTTTGTGTTTGTCATCTTGTATCCCTTTGTGTTGCTTGTTCTTCTCACGTTAAGTGGACTGTTTTGGCATCTTGGTGGGCTGTTTTTCTATCAGTACCAGTATGGTCCGTTTATTTATTTGATGCCATTTGGGTGGTTAAACGGGTGAAACGGCAAGAACGGAGCATTTTTGGGCCAAATCATTGTGCTATAACCCACGGTTTTGGGGGTGGACCCGGGGTCCAGCGGTGCCATGGCCCAAAAATTGACCGGGACATGCCAGGGAGTTTGGGGATCGTACCAGTATGGTCCATTTATTTATTCTAGTACAATTGGATAGTCAATGGGGCAAAACGAAACGAACGAGGCATTTTCAAGCCAAATCAGTGTGCTATAGCCCACATTTTTGGGGGTGGGCTCGGGGGTTTCTTTGGCTAAAAATTGACCTGGGTGTGCTAAGGAAGTTAGGGATCATTCCAGTGTGGTCCGTTTATTTATTTAAGGCTATTTAGGTTGTCAAATAGGCGAAAAGGTGCGAACGGGGCATTTTTCGGCCAAATCGATGTGCTATAGCCATGGTTTCAGGGGTGGGCCCAGGGTTTGGGGGTATTGTGGGTCAAAAATTGACCGAGGCAGGACAGGGAGGTTGGGAATTATTCCATTATGGTATATTTATGTATTCGAGGCCATTTGGGTAGTCAAACGGGCAAAACAGCGCAAACAGGGCATTTTCAGGCTAAATTAGTGTGCTATAGCCCACTATTTCAAGTGTCGGCTCAGGTTTGGGGGTGTTGTGGGTCGAAAATCGACTGGGGCGTGCGAGGGAGTTTGGGATCATCCCATTGTGGTTGGTTTATTTATTTGTGGCCATTTGTGTGGTCAAACAAGCAAAACGATGTGAATGACGTATTTTCAAGCCAAATCGGTGTGTTATAGCCCACGGTTTCGGGAGTGGGCCCGGGCTCTGTTAGTGTCGTGGGCCAAAAATTGATCGGGGCATGCCATGGAGGTTAGGGATCATCCCAGTGTGGTATATTTATTTATTTGAGGCCATTTAGGTTGTCAAACGGGCGAAACAATGCGTACGGGGCATTTTCAGCCCAAATCGGTATGCTATAGCCGACGGTTTCAGGGTTGGACCTGGGGTCCGGGGGTGTCTTGGGCTAAATATCGACCAGAACATGTTAGGAAGGTTGGGGATCATCCCAGTGTGGTCCGTTTATTTATTCGAGTCCATTTGGCTGGTCAAAAGGGTAAAATAGCAAGAACGAGGCATTTTCTGGCCAAATCGGTGTGCTATAGCCAGGGTTTCGGGGGTGCGCCTAGGGTCTGGGGGTATCGTGGGCCAAACGTTGACCGGGACATGCCAGGGGGGGTTGAGGATCATCCCAGTATGGTCCATTTATTTATTCAAGGCTATTTGGGTAGTTAAACTAGTAAAATAGCACGAACGGGGCATTTTCTAGCCAAATTGGTGTGCTATAGCCAACGGTTTTGGGGGTGGGCCCAGGGTCTAGAGGTACCGTGGGTCGAAGGTCGATCGGGGCATGCTAGGGAGGTTGAGAATTGTCCCATTGTGGTCTTTTTATTTATTTGAGGCTATTTGGGTGGTCAAACAGGCGAAACGGCATGAATGGGGCATTTTTGGGCAAAATCGTTGTGCTATAGCCCATGATTTCGAGGGTGGGCCGGGGTCCGGGGGCGCCATGGGTTGAAAATCAATCAAGGCATGCTAGGGAGGTTGGGGATCACCCCAATGCATTCATTTTATTTATTAGAGGCCATTAGGGTGGTTAAACGGGCAAAACAGCGTGAACAGGGCATTTTCAGGCTAAATCGATGTGCTATGCCCAAGATTTGGGGGTGGACATGACAGGAAGGTTGGGGATCATCCCAGTGTAGTCTTTTTATTTATTCAAGGCTATTTGGGTGATCAAACAGGCAAAACAGCGTGAACGGGGCATTTTCGGGCCAATCGATGTGCTCTTTTGGGGGTGGGCACGGGGTCCGGGGGTACCATGGGCAAAATATTGATTGAGGCATGCCAAGAAGGTTTTGAATCATCCCAATATGGTTCTTTTATTAATTATAGGCTATTTAGATGGTCAAACAGTCAAAACAATGCAAACGGGACATTTTAGGGCTAAATCGGTGTGCTATATCCTACAGTTTTAGGGGAAGGCTCGGGGTCTGTGGGTTTCATGGCCTAAAAATTGACCGATGCATGCCAGGGAGGTTGGGTATCATCCCAGTGTGGTCCGTTTATTTATTTGAGGCTATTTGGGTGGTCAAACAGATGAAAAGGCGCGAATGGGGCATTTTTAGGCCAAATTGGTATGCTATAGCCTACGGTTTCAGGGGTGGGCCCACAGTTTGGGGGTGCGTAGGCCGAAAATTGACTCAGGCATGCCAGAGAGGTTGGGGATCATTCCAGTGTGGTCCGTTTATTTCTTTGAGATTATTTGGGTAGTCAAATGGGCGAAACGGTAGGAACGGGGCATTTTTTGGCTAAATTAGTGTCCTATAGCCCATGGTTTCGGAGATGGGCCTAGGGTTGGAGGTGCTGTGGGCCAAAAATTGATCGAGGCACCTCAGGGAGGTTGGGGTTCATCTCAGTGTAGTTCATTTATTTATTCGAGGCCAGTTGGGTGGTCAAACGGGCAAAACAGTGCAAACAAGGTATTTTCAAGCCAAATCAGTGTGCTATAGCCTATGGTTTCGGGCGTAGGCCGGGATCCAGGGGTACCATGGGCCGAAAATCAATCGGGGAGAAAAAAAGAGTGGGCCAGGGTCCCAGTTTGGTTCGTTTATTTATTCAAGGTTATTTGGGTGGTCAAAAGGGCGAAAAAGCATGAACGAACCATTTTCGAGCCAAATTGGCGTGCTATAGCCCACAGTTTTTGGGTGGGCTTGAAGTCTGGAGTTTTCATGGGCTAAAAGTCGATCGAGGCATGCCAGGGTGGTTAGACATTATCCCAGTACTGTCTATTTATTTATTCGAGGCTAATTGGGTAGTCAAACGGGCAAAACAGCGCGAATGGGGCAATTTTGAGATAAATTGGCCTGCTATAGACCACGGTTTTGGGGGTGGGCCCATGGTTTGGGGATGTCGTGGGCTAAAAATTGACCGAGGCATGTCAGGGAGGTTAGGGATATTCCAAATATGGTCCGTTTATTTAATCGAGGCTATTTGGGTGGTCAAACAGGTGAAACAGCACAAATGGGGCATTTTTGGGCCAAATCGGAGTGCTATAGCCCATGGTTTAGGGGGTGGGCTCGAGGTCCAGGGGTGTCTTAGGCCTAAAATAGACTGGGGCATGCCTGGGAAGTTGGGGATCATTCTAATGTTGTTCGTTTATTTATTTGAGGCCATTTGAAGGTCAAACGGGTGAAATAATGCGAACAGGGCATTTTCATGCCAAATCGGTGTGTTATAGCCCACGGTTTTAGGGTGGGCCCGGGGTTTGGGGGTGCCGCGGGTTGAAAATTAAGTGAGGCATGCCAATAAGATTGGGGATTATCCAAGTGTGGTCAGTTTATTTAGTCGAGGCTATTTGGATGATCAAACGGGTGAAATGACATGAACGAGGTATTTTCGAGCCAAATAAGTATGTTATAGCCCACGGTTTTGGGGGTGGGCCTGGGGTCTAGGGGTACCATGGGCCAAAAATCAACCATACCATGCCAGGGAGGATGAGGATTGTTCTAGTGTGGTCCATTTATTTATTCAAGGCCACTTGGGTGGTCAAATAGGCAAAACGGTGTGAACGAGGCATTTTCGGACCAAATCGGTATGCTATAGCACACAGTTTTGGGGGAGGACCCAGGGTTCGGGGGTGCTATGGGCCAAATATTGATTGGGGCATACCGAGGAGGTTGGGGATCATCTTAGTATGGTCTGTTTATTTATTCGAGGCCATTTGGGTGGTCAAACGGACAAAACGACACTAATAAGGCATTTTTGGGACAAATCTGTGTGCTATAAACCACAGTTTTGGGGGAAGGCCTGGGGTCTGGGGGTACTGTGGGCTGAAAGTCGACCCGGGAATGCCAAGGAGGTTGGGGATCATCCCAGTATAGTCTGTTTATTTATTCGAGGCTATTTGGGTGGTCAAATGGGCAAAACGGCATAAACGAGGCATTTTTAGGCCAAATTAATGTGCTATAGCCCACGGTTTTAGGGGTGGGCCCGGGGTCACAGGGTGCTGTGGGTATGCTAGAGAGGTTGGGGATCGTCCCAGTATGGTCCATTTATTTATACGAGGCTATTTGGGTAGTCAAACGGGTGAAACAGCGCGAACGGGGTATTTTCTGGCCAAATTGGTGTGTTATTGCACATAGTTTCCTGGGGGACCCAGGGTCCAATGGTGCCGTGGGCCAAAAATCAACCTGGGCATGCCAAGGAGGTTGGGGATCATCTTAATAT
>JAPEIP010000009.1:4155712-4168279 GCA_026120095.1 Capsicum chinense
GTGTGCTATAGCCCATGGTTTTGGGGGTGGGCCTGGGGTCTGGGGGTGTCGTAGGTTAAAAATTGACTGTCTCGTTATAGTGAGGTTGGAAATTATCCCAGTGTGGTCCGTTTATTTATTCGAGTCCATTTGGGAGGTCAAACAGGCAAAAAGGCGCAAACATGGTATTTTTGGGCTAAATCAATGTGCTATCGCCCACGATTTCAGGGGTGGGCCCGAGGTCTGGGGGTGCAGTGGGCCAAAAATCAATTGAGGTATGCCAGGGAGGTTGGGAATCATCCCAGTGTTGTTTGTTTATTTATTCGAGGCTATTTGGGTAGTCAAACGGGCGAAACAACACAAGCGGGGCATTTTCGGGTCAAATTGATGTGCTAGAGCACATAGTTTCGAAGGGGGCCTAGAGTTCGGGGGTACCGTGGGCGAAAAATCGATCGAGGCGTACTAGAAAAATTGGGGATCATCCCAGTGTTGTCTGTTTATTTATTCGTGGCTATTTAGGTGGTTAAACGGGCAAATAGGGCATTTTTAGGCCAAACCGGTGTGCTATAGCCCACGGTTTCGAGGATGGGCTCAGGGTATGGGGGTACCGTGGTCCAAAAGTCAACTAGGGAGCGCCAGGGGGTTGAGGATCATCCCAGTATGGTCCGTTTATTTATTTGAGGCTTTTTGTTGGTACAACAAGCGAAACGGCATGAACGGAATATTTTCGGACCAAATCAGTATGTTATAGCATGTAATTTTGGGGGGAACCCGGGTTCTGGGAGTGCCGTGGGTCAAAAATTGATCGGAGAATGCCAGGGAAACTGGGGATCGTCCCAGTGTGCTCCGTTTATTTATTCGAGGCCATATGTGTGGTGAAACAGGCGAAATGGCACGCACGGGGAATTTTTAGGCAAAATCGGTGTGTATAGCCGACAGTTTTGGGGGTGAGCCTAGGATCTGGGGTGCCGTGGGATGAAAATCGATCGTGCTATGAGAGGGAGGTTGGGACTTTCCCAGTATGGTTCGTTAATTTATTTGAAGCCATTTGGGTGGTCAAATGGGTCAAATGGTGAGAATGAGGCATTTTCAAGCCAAATTTTTGTACTTTAGCCCATGCTTTTGGGGATAGGCCCGGGGTTTGGGGTGCCGTAGGCCAAAAATCAATCGAGGCATGTCAGGGAGGTTGGGGATCATTTTAGTGTGGTTCGTTTATTTATTCTAGGCTATTTGGGTGGTCAAACTGGCGAAACGCATGAATAAGGTATTTTTGGGCCAAATTGATATGCTATAACCCACGGTTTTGGGGGTGGGCTCGGGGTCCGAGGGTTTCGTGTGCCAAAAATTAACCGAGGCATGACAGGGAGATTGGGGATCATTTTAGTGTGGTCTGTTTATTTATTCGAGGCCATTTGGATGGTCAAACAGCCAAAACGGTGCGAACGAGGCATTTTCGGACCAAATCAGTGTGCTATAGCACACTGTTTTGGGAGGGATCTAGGGTCCAGGGGTGCCATTGGGTGAAAATCAATCAGGGCATGCTAGGGAGGTTGAGGATCATCCTAGTGTGGTCCGTTTATTTATTAGAGGTTATTTAGGTGGTCAAATGAATGAAACGATGTGAACGAGGCATTTTCGGGCCAAATCGGTGTGCTATAGCCTACGGTTTTTGGGGTGGGCCTGGGGTTCAAGGTGTCGTGGGCCAAAAATTGATCGGGGTATGCCAGAGAGGTTTGGGATCTTCTCAATATGTCCATTTATTTATTCGAGGCCATATGCCTAGTCTAACAGGCAACACGACGCGAACTGGGCATATTCGGGCCAAATCGGTGTGCTATAGCCCAGTGTTTCAGGGGTTGGACCGGGTTCCAGGGCTGCCAATCTCCAACCTACCTAGCATGCCCTGGTCTATAGTAGGCCGATGGTACCCCCAGACATCAGGCCCACCTCAAAACCATGGGCATAGCACATCGAATTTGCCCGAAAATGCCTTGTTCTCGCTATTTTATTCATTTGACCACTCAAATGACCTCGAATAAATAAACGGACCATATTGGGATGATCCCCAACCTTCCTGGCATGCCTCGGTTGATTTTTGGCCCACGGTAACCCCGGACCCCGGGTCCACCCCCGAAACCGTGGGCCATAAGACACATATTTGGCCCAAAAATGCCCCGTTCACGCTGTTTCGCCCGTTAGACATCCAAATGGCCTTGAATAAATAAACGAACCATACTGGGATGATCCTCAAGCTCCCTGACATGCCCCGATCGGTTTTTTACCTACGGCACCCTATACCCCGGGCCCACCCCTAAAACTGTGGGCTATAGCACACCAATTTGGCCCAAAAATGCCCCGTTCATGCTGTTTCACCCGTTTGACAACCCAGATGGTCTCAAATAAATAAACAAACCATACTGGTATGATCCCTAACCACCCCAATATTTTCCAATCGATTTTCATCCTACGACACCACCAGACCCTGGACCCACCCCCAAAACTGTGGGCTATAGCACACCGATTTAGCCCGAAAATGCCACGTTTATGCTATTTCGCCTATTTGATAGCCCAAATGACCTCGAATAAATAAACAGACCACACTAGAATGATCCCCAACCTCTTTGGCATGACCCGGTCAACTTTCAGCCCACGGCACCCTCGGACCCCAAGCGTACCCCCTAAACCGTGAGCATAGCACATTGATTTAGCCCGAAAATGCCCCGTTCACGCTGTTTTGACTATTTGACCACCCTAATAGCCTCGAATAAATAAATGAACCACACTAGGATGATCCCCAACCTTTTTGGCACACCCCGATCGACTTTCAGCCAATGTAACCCCCGGACCTCGGGCACACCCCCAAAACTGTGGGCTAGAGCACATCTATTTGGCTCGAAAATACCCCATTCGCGCCATTTTCCCGTTTGACCACCCAAATGGCCTTCAATAAATAAACGGACCATATTGGGATGATTCCCAACCTCCCTGGCACACCCTAGCCAATTTTTGGCCCACAACACCCCCGAACCCTTGGCCCACCCCCAAAATCGTGGCTATAGCACACTGATTTGGCCCAAAAATGCCTCGTTCGTACCGTTTCACCCGTTTGACCACCAAAATAGCCTCGAATAAATAAAGGGACCACACTGGGATGATTTCCAACCTTCCTAGCATGCGTCGATCGACTTTCAGCCCACGACACCCCCGACCCTTGACCAGCCCCTAAAATTGTAGGCTATAGCACACCGATATGGCCCAAAAATGTCCCGTTTGCGCTATTTTGCCTGTTTGACCACCCAAATTGCCTCGAATAAAGAAATGAACCACACTGGGATGATCCCAACCTCCCTGGCATGCCTCAATCAATTTTTTTCCACTGCACCCCTAACATCGGGCCCACCCCCAAAACTGTGGGCTAGAGCACACTAATTTTGCCCGAAAATGCCCCGTTCATGCTGTTTTGCCCGTTTGACCACCCAAATAGCCTCAAATAAATAAATGGACTATGATAGGAAGATTTCTAACCTCCCTGGCATGCGCTGTTCGATTTTTGGCTTACGGCACCTCCGGACGCTAGGACCACCCTTTAAACCATGGGCATAGCACACCGATTTGGCTCGAAAATGCCCCGTTTGCGCCGTTTAGCCCGTTGACCACCCAAATAGCCTCGAATAAATAAACGAACCATACAAGGATGATCTCCAACCTCCCTGGCACTCCCCGATCAATTTTATGCCCATGGAACCCCCGAACCTCGAGGCCACCTCTGAGACCGTAGGCTATGGCACACTTATTTGGCCCAAAATTACCCGGTTCACACCGTTTCACCCGTTTGACCTCCAAAATGGCTTTGAATAAATAAAAAACCACACTGGGATGATCCCCAACCTCCCTGGCATGCCCCGGATGATTTTTGGCCCACGAAACTCCCAGACCCTGGGCCCATCCTCAAAATCTTGGATATAGCTCACCGATTTGGCCCGAAAATGCACCGTATGCGCCGTTTTGCCCATTTAACCACATAAATAGCATTGAATAAATAAAAGGACAACACTGGGATGATCCCTAACATCCCTGGCATGCCCCATTCAACTTTTGACCAACGAAACTCTCGGTACCCGGGCCCACCCCCAAAACCGTGGGCTATAGCACACCGATTTGGCTTGAAAATGCCCTGTTAGCACCGTTTCGCCCATTTGACCACCCAAATGTCCTTGAATAAATAAATAGTCCACATTGAGACAATCCTCAACCTCCCAGGCACGCACTGGTCAATTTTTGGCCCACGGCACCCCTGATCCTAGGCCCACCCCCGAAACTATAAGCTATAGCACACTTATTTAGCCCAAAAATGCCCCATTTGTGCTGTTTCGCCCGTTAACCACCCAAATAGCCTCGAATAAATAAATGGACCACACTGGGATGATCCCCAACCTGCCTGGCACACCCCGATCGATTTTTGGCCCATGACACCCCCGAACCCTAGGCCCATCCTCGAAACCATGGGATATAGCACACCGATTAGGCCCAAAAATTCCCTGTTCGTGTAAGTTTGCTAGTTTGACCACCCAAATGGCCTCAAATAAATAAATAGACCACACTGAGATGATCCCCAACCTCCCTGACATGCCCCTATCGACTTTCGGCCCATGCCACTACCGGACCTCGGGCTAGCCCCTAAAATCGTGGACTATAGCACACTGATTTAGCTAGTAAATGCCCTGTTCATGCTGTTTTGCCTGTTTGACCACCCAAATTGCCTTGAATAAATAAACGGACCATACTAGGTCGATCCCCAACCTCCCTAGCATGCCCTGGTCGATTTTTGGCCCACGGCACCCCCGGACCCTGGGCCGTCACCCAAAACCGTAGGCATAACACACCGATTTGGCCCAAAAATAATCCGTTCCCACCGTTTTGCCCGTTTGACCACCCAAATGGCCTCGAATAAAAGAATAGACCACACCGGGGTGATCCCCAACCTCCCTGGCACGCCCCGGTAGAGTTTTGACCCATGACACCCCCGGACCCCAGGCCCACCCCCAAAACCGTAGGTCATATCACATCGATTTGGCCCAAAAATTCCTCATTCCCATCGTTTTTCCCGTTTGACCACCCAAATGATCTCAAATAAATAAACAGACCACACTGGGATGATCCCCAACCTCCTTGGCACACCCAGGTCGATTTTCGGCCCACGGTACCCCAGAACCCCGGGTCCACCCCTAAAATTGTAGGCTATAGTACACCTATTTGGCCCGAAAATGCCCCGTCTGCACCGTTTCACCCGTTTGACCAACCAAATGGCCTCGAATAAATAGATGGACCACAATTGGATGATCCCCCACCTCCCTGGCACGCCCCGATCAATTTTTAGCCCACGGTACCCCCAAACCCCAAACCCACCCCTAAAACTGTAGGCTATAACACATCGATTTGGTCCGTAAATGCCTAATTTGCACCGTTTTGCCCATTTTACCATCCAAATGGCCTCGAATAAGTAAACGAAACACACTAGGACAATCCCAACCCCCATGGCATGCCCCAGTCGATTTTCGGCTCATGGCACACTCGGACCCTGGGCCTACCCCCAAAACCGTGGGCTATAGCACACTGATTTAGCCTAAAAATGCCCTGTTTGCGCTGTTTCACCCGTTAACCACCCAAATGGCCTCAAATAAATAAACGGACCATACTGGGATGATCCCCAACCTGCCTAGCATGCCCCGATCGATTTTTGGCCTACGACACCCCCGAACCCTAGGCCCACCCTCGAAACCATGGGCTATAGCACACCAATTAGGCCCAAAAATTACCCATTAATGCAGTTTTTCCAGTTTGACCACCCAAATGGCCTCGAATAAATAAATGGACCACACTGGGATGATCCCCAATCTCCCTGGCATGCCCCGATCGATTTTTAGCCCACGACACCCTCGAACCCTGTGGGACGATCCCCAATATCCCTGGCACTCCCCGATTAATTTTAAGCCCATGGAACCCCAGGCCCACCCCTAAAATCGTGGGCTATAGCACACCGATTTGGCCTAAAAATGCCCCGTTCGCACCGTTTGTCCCGCTTGACTACCCAAATAGCCTCGAATTAAAAACGTAACACACTAGGACAATCCACAAATTCCCTGGCATGCCCGGTCAATTTTTGGCCCACGGCACCCCCGGACCCGGGCAAACCCCGAAACCATGGGCATAGCACAGAGATTTGGCCCGAAAATGCCTCATTCGCGCGGTTTTACCTATTTGACAACCCAAATTGCAACGAATAAATAAATGGACCAGACTGGGACGATCCGTAACCTCCTCGTCGGTCGATTTTTGGGCTACGACACCCCCGAAACTCAGGTCCACCCCCAAAACTGTGGGCTATAACACACCGATTTGCCTCAAAAATGCCCCGTTCGCTCTGTTTTGCCCGTTTGACCACCCAAATGGCCTCAAATAAATAAACGGACCACACTGGGATGATCCCCAACCCCATAGTCTGCCTCGGTTATTTTTCGGCCTACGGCACCCCCGGACCCTGGGTCCACCCCCAAAACCGTGGGATATAGCACTTCGATTTATCCTAAAAATGTCCTATTTATGCCATTTCGCCCGTTTGACAACCCAAATGGCCTATATTAAATAAACGGACCACACTAAGATGATCCCCATCCTCTCTAGCACGCCCTGATAGATTTTCAGCCCACGGCACCCCCAGGCCAACCCCCAAAACTGTAGGCATAGCACACCGATTTCGCCCGAAAATTCCCTGTCCGCACTATTTTTCCCGTTTTACCACCCAAATGGCATTGAATAAATAAACAAACCACACTAGGATGATCCCTAACCTCCTTGGCACACCCCAATCGATTTTCAGCCCACGACACCCCCAGACCCCGGGCCTAGCCCCAAAACCGTAGGCTATAGCACACCGATTTGGCCTCAAATAAATAAACAGACAAAACTGGGATGATCCCCAACCTCCCTGGTATTCCTCGGTCGATATTCGGCCCATAGCAGCCCCGAACCTTGGGCCGAATCACAAAATAGTGGGTTAGAGCACATCGATTTGGCTTGAAAATTCCCCATTTGCGCCGTTTCGCCCGTTTGACAATCCAAATTGACTCGAATAAATAAATGGACTACTCTGGAATGATCCCCAACCTCCCTGGCATGCCCTGTTTGAATTTTGATAAATGGAACCCTTGGACCCTGGGCTCACCCAAAAAACCGTTGGCTATAGCACATCGATTTAGCCTGAAAATGCCTAGTACCCGCTGTTTCGCCCGTTTAACCACTCCAATGTCCTTGAATAAATAAACAAACCATACTAGGATGATTGCGAACCTCTTTAACATGCCCTGGTCGATTTTCGAACCACGGCACCTACGGACCCCGGGCCCACCCCTAAAACCGTGGGTTATACCACATTGATTTGGCCTGAAAATGCCCCGTTCATGCTGTTTCGCCTGTTTGACCACCTAAATAGCCTCCAATAAATAAACATACCACACTGGGACAATCCCCAACCTCCCTGGTATGCCTCAGTCGATTTTTGGCCCACTAAACCTCCGGACCCCGAGCCCACCCTCAAAACTATGGGCTATAGCACACCAATTTGGCCCTAAAATGTCTTGTTCATGCCGTTTCGCCCGTTTGACCACCCAAATAGACTTGACTAAATAAACGGACAATACAGGGATGATCCCCAACCTCTCTTACATGCCTCAGTTGATTTTATACCCACGGTACCCCATACCCTGGGCCCACCCCTGAATCTGTGGCTATAGCACACCGATTTGGCTTGAAAATGCCTCGTTTGTGCCATTTCGCCCATTTGACCTCCCAAATGGCCTCGAATAAATAAACGGACCATACTGAGACGATTCCTAACCATCCTGGCACACGTCGCTCAATTTTCAACCCACGGTACCCCCGGACCCTGGGCCCACCAGTGAAACCGTGGGCTATAGCACACCTATTTATCCTGAAAATGCCCCGTTCACGCTGTTTTACCTTTTTGACCGTCCAAATAGCCTCGAATAAATAAACAGACCACACTAGGACGATCCCCAACCTCCGTAGCATGCCCTATTCAATTTTTGACCCATAGCACCCTCGGACCCCGGGCCAACCCCCAAAACAGTGGGCATAGCACACTGATTTAGCTCGAAAATGCCCCGTTCTCACCGTTTTCTCCCGTTTGACCACCTAAATGGGCTCGAATAAATAAACAAACCATATTGGGATGATCTCCAACCTCCCTGGCATGACCTAATTAACTTTCGACCCATGACACCCCCGAACCCCGGGCATACCGATTTGGAACGAAAATGCCTCATTCACATCTTTTCGCTCGTTTAACCACCCAAATAGCCTCAAAAAAATAAATGGACCACACTAGGATAATCCCCAACCTCCCTGGCACACCTCGATCGATTTTCAGCCCACGACACCCCCGAACCTCGGGCCTAGCCCCAAAACTGTAGGCTATAGCACACCGATTTGGCCCGAAAGTGCCCTGTTCATGTTATTTCGTCTGTTTGACCACCCAAATGGCCTCGAATAAATAAACGGACAACACTGGGACGATCTCCAACATCCTTGGTATACCTCGGTCTATGTTTGGCCCACGGTACCCCCGAACCCTGGGCCCAGTCCCAAAATAGTGGGTTATAGCACACAGATTTGGCTTGAAAATTCCCCATTTACGCCGTTTCACCCGTTTTACAACCCAAATTGACTTGAATAAATAAACGGACTACTCTGGGATGATCCCCAACCTCTCTGGCATGCCCCAGCTGAATTTTGGCCAATGCCACCCCCAGCCCCTGGGCCCACCCCAAAAATCGTAGGCTATAGCACAATGATTTAGCCCAAAAATGCCTTGTACCCGCCGTTTTGCCCGTTTAACCACTCCAACGGTCTTGAATAAATAAATGAACCATACTAAGATGATTATAAACCTCTCTAGCATGCCCAGATCAATTTTCAGACCACGGCACCAACAGACCCCGGGCCCGCCCCTAAAACCGTAGGCTGTAGTACACTGATTTGGCCCAAAAATGCCCCGTTTACGCTGTTTCGCCTGTTTGACCACCCAAATAGCCTCTAATAAATAAACAAACCACACTGGGATGATCCTTAACCTCCCTGGCACACCCCAGTCTATTTTCAACCCACGACACCTTCGAACCCCGATCCCACCCCTAAAACTATGGTCTATAGCACACCGATTTAGCCCTAAAATGCCTCGTTCATACCATTTCGCCCGTTTGACCACCCAAATAGTGTTGAATAAATAAACAGACCATACAGAGATGATCCCCAACCTCTCTTGCACACCTCAACCGATTTTCTGCCCACAGCATCCACAGACCCCTGGCCTACCCCTGAATCCATGGATATATCTCACTGATTTGGCTCGAAAATGCCTCGTTCATGCCATTTCGCCCGTTTGACCTCCCAAATGGCCTCGAATAAATAAAAGAACCATACTGGGATGATCCCTAACCTCCCTAGCACGCGTCGATCAATTTTCAGCCCATGGTAACCCCAGACCCCGGGCTCACCACTGAAACCGTGGGCTATAGCACACCTATTTGGCCTGAAAATGCCCCTTTCATGCCGTTTTGCCTTTTTGACCGCCCAAATGGCCTAGAATAAATAAATAGAACACGCTAGGACGATACCAACCTCCCTAGCATGCCCCAATCCATGGCACCCTCGGACCCCGGGCCAACCCCGAAATAGTTGGCATAGCACACTGATTTTGCTCGAAAATATGTCGTTCGCATCATTTTCTCTCGTTTGACCACCCAAATGGGCTCAAATAAATAAACGAACCATATTGTGATGATCTCCAACCTCCCTGACAAGACCTAATTGACTTTCGACCCACGACACCCCTGGACCCCGAGCTCACCCCCAAAACCCTAGGCTATAGCACACCGATTTGGAATAAAAATGCCTCATTCGCATCGTTTCACCCGTTTAATCACCCAAATGGCCTCGAATAAATAAACGGACTATACTAGGATGATCCCAACCTCCCTGGCATGCCCCAGCCGATTTTCGGCCCATAGCACCCCCGGACCCCGGGCCCACCCCAAAATCATAGGCTATGACACATTGATTTGGCCCAAAAATGCCTCGTTCGCATTGTTTCACCCGTTTGACCACACAAATGACCTTAAATAAATAAACGGACTACATTGACACAATACACAACCTCCCTGGCTCACCCCAATTGATTTTTGGCCTAGGACCCCCAGACCCTAGGCCCACCCCCAAACTCGTGGGCTATAGCACACCGATTTGGTCCGAAAATGTCCTGTTTAAGCCGTTTCACCGGTTTAACCACCTAAATTGCATCGAATAAATAAATGGACCAAACTAGGATGATCCCAAATCTCTCTGGCATGCCCTAGTCGAATTTTGGCCCATGGCACCCCCGGACCCCGGGCGCTCCTCCGAAATCGTGGGCTATAGTACACTAATTTTGCTCGAAAATGCCCGTTTCGCACTATTTCCCCTGTTTGACCACCCAAATGGCCTCGGATAAATAAATGGACCACACTAGGATGATCCCCTACCCCCTGGCATTCCCCGATTGATTTTCGGTCCACGAAACCCCCAGAGCCTGGCTCCAACCCCAAAACTGTGGGCTATAGTATATCAATTTTGCCCGAAAATGCCCCGTTTGCACCGTTTTGCCTATTTGACCTCTCAAATGGCCTCGAATAAACAAACGGACAATATAGGGACGATCCCCAACCTCCCTGGCATGCCCTCGGTTGATTTTTGGCCCATGGAAACCCCAGCCCATTGGCCCACCCCTGAAACAATGGGCCATACCACACCAATTTGGTCCAAAAATGCCCCGTTCGCGCTGTTTTGCCCATTTGACCACCGAAATAGCCTCGAATAAATAAACTGACAATACTAGGACAATCCCCAACCTTCCTATCACGCCCCGGTCAATTTTTGGTCCATGGCACCCTGAAACCTGAGCCCACCCCTAAAATCGTGGGCTTTAGCACACCAATTTGGCTCGAAAATGCCCCACTCACACCGTTTCACTCGTTTAACCACCCAAATGGCCTTAAATAAATAAATGGGCCATACTGGGATGTTCCCAACCTCCCTGGCACACCCCGGTCGATTTATGGCCCACTACACCCTAGGACCCCAGTTCCACCCCCAAAATTGTAGGCTATAGCACATCGATTTGCCCCAAAAATGACCTATTCACGCCGTTTTACCCTTTTCACCACCCATATGGCCTTGAATAAATAAACGGACCATACTGAGATGATCCCCAACCTCCCTGGCATGCCCCGATTGATTTTTAACCCACGACACCCCTGAACCTTGGGCCCACCCCCAAAATCGTTGGCTATACCATAATAATTTAGACCAAAAATGCCTCATTCACACCGTTTCACCCGTTTGACCACCCAAATGGCCTCAAATAAATAAACGGACCACACTGGGGCGATCCCCAACCTCCCTGGCATGCCCTAATAGATTTTTGGCCCATAACACCCCCGAACCTTGGCCGCACCCCCAAAACCAAGGGCTATAGCACACCGATTTAGCCCTAAAATGTCCCTTTTGCACCATTTCGCCTGTATGACCACCCAAATATCCTCGAATAAATAAATAGACCACACTGGGATGATCCCCAACTTCCTTGACATACCCCAGTTGATTTTCAATCTATGGCACCCTCAGACATCAGCCCACCCCCCAAAACCGTAGGCTATAGCACACCAATATTGCCCAAAAATGCTTCATTCGTGCCATTTTACTCATTTGACAACCCAAATGGCCTCAAATAAATAAACGGACCACATTGGAACAATCCCCAACTTCCCTGGCATGCCCTGGTCAAGTTTTAGCCTACAGCACGCTCAGAACTTGGGGCCAGCCCCAACACCATTTGCTATAGCACATCAATTTAGCCTGAAAAGGCCCCGTTCGCATCGTTTTGCCCATTTCACCACCCAAATAGCCTTGAATAAATAAATAGACCACATTGGAGTGATCCCCAACCTCCATGGCATGCCCGATCGACTTTCGGCACATGACACCCTCGGACCCTGGGCCGACCCTTAAAACTGTGGGCTATAGCATACCGATTTAACCCAAAAATGCCCCGTTTGCGCCGTTTCGCTCGTTTGACCACCCAAATAGCCTCGAAGAAATAAATGGACTACACTGGGATGATCCCCAACCTCCCTGGTATGCCTCGGTCAATTTTTGGCCCATGAAACCCCCGTACCTCAGGTCCACCCCCAAAACCGTGGGCTATATAACACCGATTTACCCTAAAAAAGCCCCATTCGTGCCATTTTGTTCGTTTGACCACCTAAATGGCCTCGAATATACAAACAGACCATACAGGGATGATCCCCAACCCCTTTGCATGCTCTGGTTGATTTTTGGCCCACAGTAGCCCTGGACCTCGAGCCCACCCCCAAAACCATAAGCTATAGCACACTGATTTGGCCCGAAAATGCCTCGTTTGCGTCGTTTTGCCCATTTGACCACTCAAATAGCCTCGAATAAATAAACGGAGCAGAC
>JAPEIP010000009.1:4172045-4220428 GCA_026120095.1 Capsicum chinense
TGAACTTTAAAAATTATACACAAGTTTTTCCACACATAATTAAATCTGGCCTCATATAAATAAAAAAACCACAATGGGATGATCCCCAACCTCCCTGGCACGCCTCATTCAATTTTTAGGCTATGTCACACCCGAACCCCAAGCGCACCCCAAAATCGTTGACTATAGCATACTAATTTGGCCTCAAAATGCCCCATTCATTCCGTTCTGACCGTTTTACCACCCATATATGCTCGAGTAAATAAACGAACCATACTTGGATGATCCCCAACCTCAACAAAATACCCCGGTCGATTTTTGACCCACGGAATGCCCGGACCCTTGGTCCAGCCCCAAAACCGTGGGCATAGCACACCGATTTGGTCCAAAAATTCCCTTTTCGTACCATTTTGCTTTTTTGACCACCCAAATGTCCTTAAATAAATAAATGAACCACACTGGGATGATCCCCTACCACCCTGGCATGTCCCGATCAATTTTGGGTCCACGCACCCCTAGATCTTGGGTCCACCCCTAAAACCGTGGGCTATAGCATATCGATTTGGCCCAAAAATACCCTCTTTACGTCGTTTCACCCATTTGATGATCCAAATGGCCTCAAATAAATGAACAAACCAAACTGGGATGATTCCCAACCTCCCTGGCACGCTTCGATTAATTTTTGACCCACGGCACCTCCAGACCCTGGGCCTACCCCTGAAAACGTAGGCTATAGCACACCGATTTGGCCGAAAAATGCCCCTTTTGTGATGTTTCGTCCATTTCACCACTTAAATCGCCAAGAATAAATAAATGGACCATACTGGGATGATCCCCAACCTCCCTGGCATGCCCCGGTCAATTTTTGGCCCACGGAACCCCCGAACCTCAGGTCCACCCCCAAAACCGTGGGCTATATAACACCGATTTACCTCAAAAATTCCCCATTCATGCCATTTTGGCCGTTTGACCACCTAAATAGCCTCGAATATATAAACGGACCATACAGGGATGATTTCCAACCCCCTATCATGGTCTGGTCGATTTTTGGCCCACGATAGCCCTTGACCCTGGGCCCACCCCCAAAATCATGGGCTATAGCACACTAATTTGGCCCAAAAATGCCTCATATGCGTCGTTTTGCCCGTTTGACCACCCAAATGGTCTTGAATAAATAAACGGACCATACTGGGTCAATCCCTAACCTCGTTGGCATGCCCCAGTCAATTTTTAGCCAATTTTACCCTCAAACCCCGAGCCCACTCCTAAAATCGTGGGCTTTAGCACAGCGATTAGGCCCGAAAATGCCCCTTTCATGCCGTTTCACCCGTTTGACCACCCGAATGGCCTCGAATAAATAAATGAACCACACTAAGATGATCTCCAACCTCCCTGACACTCCCCAATCAATTTTTGATCTGCAAAACCCTCAGACCCTAGGCCCACCTCTGAAACTGTATGCTATAGTACACCTATTTCGATCGAAAATGCCCTGTTCGCACCGTTTCACCCGTTTGACTACCTAAATGACCTCGAATAAATAAACTGACCATATTAGGATGATCCCCAACCTCCCTGGCATGCCCCGATCAATTTTTAGCGCACGGTACCCTCGAACCTCGAGCCCACCTCCAAAACTGTGGGCTATACCAAATCGATTAGGCCCAAAAATGCTTTGTTCATGCCGTTTCACCCGTTTGACCACCCAAATAGCCCCAAATAAATAAATGGACCAGACTGAGATGATACCAAACCTTCCTCGCACGCTTTGGTTGACTTTTAGCCCACGACACCCCTGAACCTTGGCCCACCCTAAAATCGTTGGTTATAGCACATCAATTTGGCTTGAAAATGCCTCGTTCATGCTGTTTCGCCCATTTGACTACCCAAATAGCCTCAAATAAATAAACTGACCACACTGGGATAATCCTTAAACCCCCTGGCATGTACCAGTTAATTTTCGGCCTATGGCACCTCTGGACCCCGAGCCCACCCCTAAAACCGTGGGCATAACACATCGATTTAGCTCAAAAATGCCCTGTTATTGCTGTTTCACCCTTTTAACCACACAAATAGCCTCGAAAAAATAAATGGACCACAGTAGGATGATCCCCAACCTCTATGGTATGCACGTTCAATTTTTATCCCACAGCACCCTCAAACCCTTGGCCCACCCTCGTAATCGTGGGCCATAGCTCACCAATTTGACCCAAAAATGGCCTGTTTCACCGTTTCACCCATTTGACCACACAAATGGCCTTGAATAAATAAACGGACCACACTGAGATGATCCCCAATATCCCTGGAGTGCCTCAATCATTTTTTGTCCCATGGCACCCCCGGATCCTGGGTCCACCCCCAAAACCATGGGCTATAGCACACCGATTTGGCTCAAAAATGCCCCGTTTGTGCTATTTTTCCCGTTTGATGACCGAAATGGTCTTAAATAAATAAATGGACCACACTGGGATGATCTCCAACCTCCCTGGAACACCCCGGTTGACTATCAACCTACAGCACCCCCAAACCCCCGGCATACCCCCGAATCTGTGGGCTTTTGCACACTGATTTTGCTCGAAAATGCATCATTCACACTGTTTCACCTGTTTGACCACCCAAATAGCTTCAAATAAATAAACAGACCACACTGGGATAATCCCAAACCTCCCTGTCATGCCCCGATTGATTTTCAGCCCACGACACCCCTAAACCTATGGCCCACCCCTAAAAAAGTGGGCTATAGCACATCAATTTGGCTTGAAAATTCTCCGTTTATGCCGTTTCACCCATATGACCACCCAAATAGCCTCTAATAAATAAATGGACCATACTGGGATGATCTCCAACCTCCCTGGCAAGCCTCGATCGATTTTTGGCCTACGGCACCCCCAGACCGCGGGCCCACCCCTGAAACCGAGGGCTATAGGACACCGAGTTAGCCTAAAAATTCCTCGTTGTCCCTATTTTGCCCGTTTGACCACCCAAATAGCCTCGAATAAATAAATAGACCACACTGGGATGATCCCCAACCTCCCTGGCACGTCCTAATCCATTTTTAGGCCATGGCACACCTGCGCCCCAATCCCACCCCAAAATTGTTGACTATAGCACACCAATTTGGCCCAAAAATGCCCCATTTATTTCGTTTCACTTGTTTTACCACCCAAATAGCATTGAGTAAATAAACGGACCACACTTAGATGATCCCCAACCTCAATAAAATGCCCCGGTCAATTTTTGACCCACGGAATGCTCGGACCCTGGGTCCACCTCCAAAACCGTGGGCATAGCACACCGATTTGGTCCAAAAATTCCCTTTTCGTGTTGTTTCGCTCTTTTGATCACCCAAATGGCCTCGAATAAATAAACTGACCACTCTGGGATGATCCCCTACCTCCCTGGCATGCTCCGATCAATTTTTGGCCCATGCACCCCTGGATCCCAGGTCCACCCCTAAAAACGTAGGCTATAGAATATCGATTTGGCCTGAAAATACCCATTTGTGCCGTTTGAGCTGTTTGATGATCCAAATAGCCTCAAATAAATGAATGGACCAAACTGGGACAATTCCCAACCTCCCTGGCACACTTCGATAAAGTTTTGGCCCATGGCACCCCCAGACCCTCGGCTTACCCCGAAAAATGTAGGCTATAGCATACTGATTTGGCCTAAAAATGCCCCGTTCATGATGTTTCGCCTGTTTCACCACTCGAATGGCCTCGAATAAATAAATGGACCATACAGGGATGATCCCCAACCTCCCTGACATGCCTCGGCACCCCCATACCCCGATCCCACCCCCAAAACTGTGGGCTATAGCACACTGATTTAGCTCAAAAATGCCTCATTTGCGTTGTTTTGCCCGTTCGACCACCAAAATAGCCTTGAATAAATAAACGGACCACACTGGGATGATCTCCAACCTTGAACCCCGCACCCACCCTAAAAACCATGGGCTATAGCACACTAATTTGGCCCAAAAATGCCCCATTCCTGCCGTTTTGCCAGTTTGACCACCCAAATGGCCACAAAAAATTAAATGGGCCGGTTTGACAACCAAGACATTCCAGGGAGGTTGGGGATCATCCCAGTGTGTCCCGTTTAATTTTGTGGCCATTTGGGTGGACAAACAGGCAAAATGGAATAAACGAGGCATTTTCAAGCCAAATCAGTGTTCTATAGCCTACGATTTTGGGGGTAGGCCCGAGGTTCGGGCGTACTGTGGCCCAAAAATCGACTGAGGCTTGTTAGAGAGGTTGGGAATCATCCCAGTATGGTCCGTTTAATTTTTCTTAGCTATTTGGATGGACAAATAGGAGAAACGGCATGAACGAGGCATTTTTAGGCTTAATCTGTGTGCTACAGCCCACGATTTTGAGGGTGGGTCTAGGGTACGGGCGTGCTGTGGGTTAAAATCGACTAGAGCATGCCAGGGAGGATGGGGATCATCCCAGTGTGATCTGTTTAATTGTTTGTGGCTATTTGGTTGGACAAACAGGTGAAACGATGCAAACAGGGCATTTTCAGGCCAAATAATGTGCTATAGCCCACAGTTTTAGAGATGGGCTCGGGGTCCACGCGTACTATGGGCCGAAAATTAACCGAGGCATGCTAGAGTGGTTAGGGATCATCCTAGAGTGGTTCGTTTTAATTTTTATGGCCATTTGGGTGGTCAAACGGGCGAAGAGGCATGAACGGGGCATTTTTGGGAAAAATTGGTGTGATATAGCCCATGATTTTGGGGGTGGGCTTGGGGTTCGAGCATGCCGTGGGCTGAAAATTGATCGAGGTATATAGGGAGGTTGGGAATTATCCCAGTGTAGTCTGTTTAATTTTTTGTGACTATTTGGGTGGGTAAACGGGTGAAAGGGTGCCAATAGGGCATTTTCAATCCAAATCGATGTGCTATAGCCCAGGGTTTTGGGGGTAGGCTCGGGTCTGGGCGTGCTATGGGCCAAAAATCAACTTGGGCATGCCAGGGAGGTTGGGGATCATTCCAGTGTCATCTGTTTAGTTTTTTGTGGCCATTTAGGTGGATAAACAGGTGAAATGACATAAACGGGGCATTTTATGGCCAAATCGGTGTGCTATAACCCACAGTTTTGGGGGTGGGCTCGGGGTTCGAGCATGCTGTGGCCTAAAATTTGATCGAGGTATGACAAAAAGGTTGGGGATCATCCCAGTATGGCTTGTTTAATTTTTTGTGGCTATTTTGGTGAACAAACTGACGAAACAACTCAAACGGGGCATTTTCGGGCCAAATTGGTGTTTAAAGCCCACGATTTTGGGGGTAGGCACGGGGTTCGGGCGTACTGTGAGCTGAAAATCAAGTGAGGTATGTAAGGGAGGTTGGGAATCATCTCAGTGTGGTCTGTTTATTTTTTCATGGCCATTTTGGTGGATAAATGGGCGAAACAGCAAATGGGGCATTTTCGGGCCAAATTGGTGTGCTTAGCCTACGTTTTCAGGGGTGGGCTTGGAGTTTGGGTGTGCTACGGGCAAAAAATTGATCGGGGCATACCAGGGAGGTTGGGGATCATACCAGTGTGGTTTGTTTAATTTTTCATGTCCATTTGGCTGGAAAATGGGAGAAACGGAATGAACGGGGTATTTTTGGGCCAAATCGATGTGCTATAACCCACGGTTTTTTGTGAAGGCTTGGGGTCCGAGCCTGCTGTGGGCGAAAAATTGATTAGGGTATGCCATGGAGGTTGTGGATTATCCCAGTGTTTTTCGTTTAATTTTTTGTGGCCATTTGGGTAGGCAAACGGGCAAAACTATGTGAACGGGGTATTTTTGGGCTGAATCGATGTGATACAGCCTACGGCTTTGGAGGTGGGCTTGCGGTCCGGTCGTGCGGTGGGCCAAAATTTGAATGGGACATTCTAGGGAGGTTGGGGATCGACCCAGTGTGGTCCATTTAATTTTTCGTTGGTATTTGGGTTGATAAACGAGCGAAACGGTGCCGATGGGGCATTTTTAGGCCAAATCAGTATACTATAGCCCACGATTTTGGAGGTGGGTCCAGGGTCCTAATGTGCTGTGGGTCCAAAATTGATAGGGGCATACCAGGGAAGTTGGGAAACATCCTAATATCATCCGTTCAATTTTTTGTGGCCATTTGGTTGGACAAACAGACAAAACGGCTCGAATGGGGATTTTTATGCCTAAATCGATATGCTATACCCTACGATTTTAAGGGGGGGCCTAGGTTCTGGGCGTGCTGCGAACTAAATATCGATCGGGGCATCCTAGGGAGGTTGGGATAGTCCTAGTATTGTCAGCATGCTATAGCCTACGGTTTTGGAGATGGGTCTGGGTTCAGGGCGTGCTATGGGCCAAAAATTGATCGAAGCTTGCTCGGGAGGTTGGCGATCATCCCAGTGTGCTCCGTTTAATTTTTTATGGAAATTTGGGTGGAAAAATAGGCGAAACGACACGAATGGGGCATTTTTGGGCCAAATCGGTGTGCTATACCCACGATTTTAGGGGTGGGCCCAGGGTTCGGGTATTTTGTGGGTCAAAAATTGACCTGGGCATGCCAAGGAGGTTGGGGATCATTCCAGTGTGGTCCGTTTAAATTTTATAGCCATTTGGGCAAATAAACGAGGGCGAAACGGTGAGAATGGGGCATTTTCAAGCTAAATCGATGTGCTATAGCACACGATTTCAAGGGTGGGCTCGGGGTCCGGGTGTGGTGTAAGTCAAAAATTGACCAGGGTGTGCCTGGGAGGTTGGGGATAATCCCAGTGTGGTTCATTAAATTTTTTGTGGCCATTTGGGTGGTCAAACGGGCGAAACGACACGAATAGGGCATTTTCGAGCCAAATCGGTGTGCTATAGTCCACAGTTTTGGGGGTGGGCTCGGGTTTTGGGCATGCTGTGGGCCAAAAATTGATCGAGGCATGCCACGGAGGTTGGGGATCATCGCAGTATGGTCCATTAATTTTTCGTGGCCATTTGGGTGGACAAACGGCAAAATAGCGCGAACGGGGCATTTTTGGGACAAATTGGTGTGCTATGGCCTACGATTTCAGGCATGCTCTGGGTCAAAAATCGATCGGGCAAGCCAAGGACATTGAAGATCGTCCCAGTGTGGTCCGTTTAATTTTTGGTGGCTATTTGAGTGGATAAACAGGCAAAATAGGGCATTTTTGGGCTAAATCGGTGTGTTATAGCCCACGATTTTGGGGGTGGGTCTGGGGTTCGGGCGTTCTATAGGACAAAAATAGACTGGAGTATGCCAGAGAGGTTGGGGATCATCCTAGTATGGTCCGTTTAATTTTTTGTTGCCATTTTGATGGACAAACTAGAGAAACAACATGAACAGGCCATTTTTGGGCTAAATCGGTGTACTATAGCTCACGATTTTGGGGGTTGGCCCAGGGTCCGGGCGTGCTGTATGCAAAAAATCAATCAGGGTAAGCCAGGGAGGTTGGGGATCATCCAAGTATGGTCCGTTTAATATTTATCGGCCATTTGGATGGTCAAATGAGTTAAACGGCGCGAACGGATCATTTTCGGCCTAAATTGGTGTGCTATAACTCCCGGTTTTAGTGGTGGATCTGGGTTCTAGGTGTGCTACAGGCCAAAAATTGATTGAGGCATACCAAGGAGGTTGGGGATCATTCCATTATGGTCTGTTTAATTTTTTATGGCCATTTGGGTGGACAAATGGGCGATATAGCACGAACGGGGCATTTTCAGGCCAAATCGGTGTGCTATACCCACGTTTTTGGGAGTGGGCCAAGGGTTTAGGTATTCTGTGGGTCAAAAATTGACCTGGGTATGCCAGGGAGGTTGGGGATCATTCCAGTGTAGTCCGTTTAAATTTTGTTGCCATTTGGGCTGACAAACGGGCGAAACAGTGAGAACGGGGCATTTTCAGGCTAAATCGTTGTGCTATATCCCACGGTTTTGAGGGTGGGCCCGGGGTTCGGGTGTGGTGTAGGTCAAAAATTGATCAGGGTGTGACTGGGAGGTTAGGGATAATCCCAGTATGGTTCATTTAATTTTTGTGGCCATTTGGGTGGACAAACGGGAGAAACGACACGAACGGGGCATTTTCGGGCCAAATCGGTGTGCTATAGCCCATGGTTTTGGGGGTGGTCCCGAGTTTTGGGCCTTCTGTGGGCCGAAAATCAATCGGGGAATGCCAAGGTGGTTGGGGATCATCCCAGTGTGTTCTGTTAATTTTTCGTGGCCATTTGGGTGGACAAACGGTGAAACAGCGCAAACGGGGCATTTTCGGGCCAAATCGGTGTGCTATGGCCTATGGTTTCGGGCATGCTCTGGGTTGAGAATTGATCAGGCAAGCCAAGGACATTGACGATCATCCCAGTGTGGTCTGTTTAGTTTTTTATGGCCATTTGGGTGGATAAACAGGCAAAACGGGGCATTTTTGGGCTAAATCGGTGTGCTATAGCCCACGGTTTTGGGGGTGGGCCTGGGGTCTGGGTGTTCTATGGGAAAAAAATTGATCAGGGTATGCCAGGGAGGTTCGGGATCATCGTAGTATGTCAGTTTAATTTTTTGTGTCTATTTTGATGGACAAACGGGAGAAACAACACGAACAGGGCATTTTTGGGCCAAATTAGTGTGCTATAGCCCACGATTTTGGGGGTTGGCCCAGGTTCCGAGCGTGCTGTGCACCAAAAATCAACCGAGGTAAGACAGGGAGGTTTGGGATCATCCAAATATGGTCCATTTAATATTTTTCGGCCATTTCAATGGATAAACGAGTAAAACGGCGCGAATGGATCATTTTTGGCCTAAATTGGTGTGCTATAACTCCCGATTTTAGTGGTGGATCTGGGTTCCAGGTGTGCTGTAGGCCAAAAATCAACTGAGGCATGCCAAGGAGGTTGAGGATCTTTCCATTATGATCTATTTAATTTTTTGTGTCCATTTGGGTGGACAAACGGGCGAAATAGCGCGAACGGGGCATTTTCGAGCCAAATCGATGTGCTATAACCCAAGATTTTAGGGGTGGGCCTAGGGTACGACAGTAATGTGGGACAAAAATTGATCAAGTCTTGCCATGAAGGTTAGGGATCGCCCCAGTCTGGTTCGTTTAATTTTTCGTGGCCATTTGGGTGGACAAACGGGCGGAACGGTGCGAACGGAGCATTTTTCGACCAAATTTGTGTGCTATAGCCCACAGTTTCGGGGGTGGCCCCATGGTTCAAGAGTGTTGTCAACCAAAAAATTGACTGGGGCATACCAGAGAGGTTGGGGATCATCCCATTGTTGTTCGTTTAAATTTTCGTGGCCATTTGGGTGGATAAATGAGCGAAACTACGCGAACGGGGAATTTTCGGGCCAAATTGGTGTGCTATAGCCCATGGTTTCGGGGGAGGGCTCGGGATCCAGGCGTGCTGTTAGCTAAAAATCAACCGTGGCGTGCCAGGGAGGTTGGGGTCATTTTCTAGCCAAATCGGTGTGCTATAAGCCAAAGTTTTGGGGGTGAGCCAGGGGTCCGGGCATGGTGTGGGAAGAAAATCGATTGGGGCATTCCAGGAAGGTTGGGGATCGTCCCAGTATAGTTCGTTTAATTTTTTGTGGCCATTTTTGTAGACAAACGGGCAAAACAGTGTAAATGGGGCATTTTCGTGCCTAATCGGTGTGTTAAATCCCATGATTTTGGGGGCAACTTAAGGGTCTGGGCGTGCTATGGGCAAAAAATTGATCGAGGCATGCCAGGGACATTGGGGATCGACCCAGTGTGGTTCGTTTATCTTTTCATGGCCATTTGGGTGGACAAACGGGTGAAACGGCATGAACGGGCCTTTTCGAGCCAAATCGGTGTGGTATAGCCCACGGTTTTGGGGGTGGGCTCGGGGTCCGGGTGTACTGTGGGCCAAAAATTGACCGAGGCATGCCAAGGAAGCTGGGGATCATCCCAGTGTGATCCGTTTAATTTTTCGTGGCCATTTGGGTGGACAAACGGGCAAAATAGCACATATGGGGCATTTTCGAGCCAAATCGATGTGCTATAGTCCACGGTTTCGAGGGTGGGCCCAGGGTTTGACTGTGAATGCCGGGGAGGTTGGGAATCATCCCAGTATAGTCTGTTTAATTTTTTGTGGCCAATTGGGTGGATAAACTGGCTAAACAGTCCGAATGGGGCATTTTCGGGCTAAATTGGTGTGCTATAGACCGCGTTTTTGGGGGTGGGCCTGGGTTCCGAACGTGTTGTGTGCCAAAAATCGACCGAGGCATGCCAAGGAAGTTGGATATCATTCCAGTGTGGTCCGTTTAATTTTTTATGGCTATTTGGGTGGATAAACAGGCGAAACAGCATAAACAGGGCATTTTTGAGCCAAATCGGTGTGCTATAGGCTACGGTATCGGGGGTGGGCCTGGGTTCAAGAATGCTGTGGGCCAAATATCAACCGAGGCATACCAAGGAGGTTGGGGATCATCCCAGTGTGGTCCGTTTAATTTATCGTGGCCATTTGGGAGGACAAACGGACGAAACGGCGTGAACGAGGCATTTTAGAACCAAATTGGTGTGCTATTGCCTACGTTTTTGAGGGTGGACCTGGGGTCCGGGCGTGCTGTGGGCCAAAAATCAACCGGGGCATCCAAAAAGGTTGGGGATCATTCCAGTGTGGGTTGTTTAATTTTTTGTGGCCATTTGTAGGGACAAACGGGCGAAACGGTGTGAACAGGGCATTTTTGGAACAAATCGTTGTGCTGTATCCTATGGTTTTGGGGGTGGGCCTAGTGTCCTGTGATGCTGTGGGCGAAAAATCAATCGGGGCGTGCTAGGAAGGGTGGAGATTGTCCCAACGTGGTCCGTTTAATTTTTTTTGCCATTTGGGTTGTCAAATGGGCAAAACGGTGCGAACGGCGCATTTTTGGTCAAAATATTATGGGTCCACCCCCAAAGCCGTGGGATATAGCACATCGATTCATCCCAAAAATGTACCGTTCGCGTTGTTTCGCCCGTTTATCCACCCAAATGGCCACAAAAAATTAAACGGACCACACTAGGACAATCCCCAACCTCCCTGGCATGCCCCGATCGATTTTTGGCCAATAGAACGCTCGGACCCCAGGCTTTACCCCAAAACCGTGGGCTATAGCACACCGACCAAAAGTACCCCGTTCGTGCCGTTTCGCCCGTTTGTTTACCCAAATGGCCATGAAAAAGTAAACGGACCATACTAGTATGATCCTCAACCTCCCTGGCATGCCCCGATTAATTTTTGGCCCACAGCGCGCCCGAAACCTGGGTCCACCCCTAAAACCATAGGCTATAGTACACCGATTTGGCTCAAAAATGCCCCGTTTGTGCAGTTTCATCCGTTTATCCACCCAAATGGCCACGAAAAATTAAGCAAACCATACTGGAATGATTCGCACCCTCCCTATCACTCCCCGGTCAATTTACGGTCCACAACACGCCCGAACCCCAGGCCCACCCCCAAAATCGTAGGCTATAGCCACCGATTTGTCCTGAAAATGTCCCGTTCGCGTCATTTTCCCCGTTTCTCTATCAAAATAGCCACAAAAAATTAAACGGACCATACTAGAATGATCCCCAACCTCCCAGGCATGTCCCAATTGATTTTTCGCACACAACATACCTGGACCCTGGGCCCATCCATGAAACCTTGGGCTATAGCACACTAATTTGGCGTGAAAATACCCCATTCGCGCTGTTTTGCCCGTTTGTCGACCCAAATGGCGATGAAAAATTAAACGGACCATACTGGGATGATCCCCAACCTCCCTGGCATGCTTCGATCGAATTTTGTCCTACAGCATGCTCGAACCCTGGGTCCACCCTCGATATTATGGGCTATAGCACACCAATTCTGCTCGAAAATGCACCGTTTGAGCTATTTCGCCCGTTTGTCCACCCAAATGGCCACGAAAATTAAATGGACCATACTGGGATGATCCCCAACCTCCAAGGAATGCCTCAGTCGATTTTCAGCCCACAGCACGCCCGAACCCCGGGTCCACCCCCAAAATCGTGTGCTATAGCACACCGATTTAGCCCGATAACACCTCATTCACACCGTTTCGCCCGTTTGTCCACCCAAATGGCCAAGAAAAATTAAACAGACCACACTGGGATGATCCTAACCTCCCTGGCACGCTCCGGTCAATTTTTTACCAATCCATTCGGACTCTAGACCCACGCCCTAAATCGTGTCCTATAGCACACTGATTTGGTTCAAAAATGCCCCGTTTATTCCGTTTCACCCATTTGTCCACCCAAATAGCCATGAAAAATTAAACGGACCACACCAAAATGATCCCCAATCTTACTGGCACATTCCGGTCGATTTTTGCCCCATGCCCGGACCCTGGAGCAACCCACAAAGCCGTGGGCTATAGCACACCGATTTGGCCCAAAAAGGCGCCATTCGAGCAATTTCGCCCATTTGTCCACCCAAATAGCCATAAAAATTAAACGGACCACACTGGGATGATCCCTAACCTCCTTGGCACGCCCCGATCGATTTTTTGATTTTTGACCCACAGCACGCCCATAACCCTGCCCACCCCTAAAATCGTGGGCTATAGCACACCTATTTAGCACAAAAATGCCCCATTCGTGCCGTTTCTTTTGTTTTCTTACTCAAATTGCTACGAAAAATTAAATGGACCACACTGGAATGATCCCTAACTTCCCTGGCACACCCCGGTCAATTTTCTGCCCATAACACACCCGAAACCTGGTCCCACCCCTAAAACTGTGGGCTATAGCAGACCAATTTAGCTGAAAACACCCCAATCTCACTGTTTCGCCTGTTTGTCCACTCAAATGGCCACGAAAAATTAAACAGATCACACTGGGATGATCCCTAACTTCCTAGGCATGCCCAGGTCAATTTTTGACCCACATCATGCCTGGACCCCAGGCTCACCCCCAAAACCGTGGCCTATACCACACAGATTTAGCCCAAAAATGCCTTGTTCGTGCAGTTTCGCCCATTTGTCCACCCAAATGGCCACGAAAAATTAAACGGACTATACTGGGATGATCCCCAACCTCCCTGGCACGCCCCAATTATTTTTTGGCCCACAGTATGCCCAAAACCCGAGCCCACCCTCAAAACCGTCGTCTATAGCACACCGATTTGGCCGAAAATGCCCCGTTCACAACGTTTTGCCCGTTTGTCCAACCAAATGCCTAGGAAAAAGTAAACAAGACACTTTGGAAGATTCCTAACCTCCCTAGCATACCCCAATCAATTTTTGGCCCACAGCACACCTGAACCTTGGGCCCACCCCCGAAACCGTAGGCTATAGCACACAGATTTGGCCTAAAAATGCCCCGTTCGCGATGTTCGCTTGTTTGTCCACCCAAATGGCAATGAAAAATTAAACGGACCACACTGGGATGACCCCCAACCTTTCTGGCATGCCCTGGTCAATTTTCTGCCCACAACACGCCCGGACGCCATGTCCACTCCCAAAATCGTGGGCCATAACATACCGATTTGGCTCAAAAATGCCCCATTCGCGCCGTTTTTCCTATTTGTCCACCCAAATGGCCAAGAAAAATTAAACAGACCACACTTGGACGATCTCCAACCTTCTTGAAATGCCCCAATAGATTTTTTACCCATATCACGCCCCGAACCTTGGGCCTACCCCTAAAATCGTAGGCTATAGCACACCGATTTGGCACGAAAATGCCTCCTTCACGTCGTTTTGTTCGTTTGTCAACCCAAATGCCCAGAAAAAATTGAATGAACCATACCAAACCTCCCTAACATGCCCTGGTCGCTTTTTGACCCACACCATGCCCGGACCCCGGGGCTAGCCCCAAAACCGTAGGCTATAGTACACCGATTTGGCCCGAAAATGTACCATTCACTCCGTTTCTCCCGTTTGTCCACCCATATAGCCACAAAAAATTAAACGGACCATACTGAGATGATTTCTAACCTCCCTGGCATGCCACGGTTGATTTTTAGCCCACAGCACACCTGGAGCTCAGGCCCACCCCTGAAATCGTGGGCTATAGCACCCCGATTTGGCCTGAAAATGCCTCGTTCACACTGTTTCACCCGTTTATCCACCCAAATGCCCACAAAATATTAAACGGACCGCACTGGAATGATCTCCAAGCTCCCTGGTATGTCTCGATCAATTTTTGGCCTAAATCACGCTCGAATCCCAAGGCCACCCTTGAAACCGTGGGCTATAGCACCCAGATTTGGCTCAAAAATCCCCCGTTCGCACCATTTTACCCGTTTGTCCACCCAAATGGCCACAAAAAATTAAATAGACTACACTAAGACGATCCCCAACCTTCCTGGCATGCCCCGATCAATTTTTAACCCACAGCACGCTCGGACCCCTGGCCCACCCCTAAAATCGTGGGCTACAGAACTCCAATTTGGCTTGAAAATGCTCCATTCATGCCTTTTCACCTGTTTGACCACCCAAATGGCCACGAAAAATTAAATGAACCACACTAGGACGATCCCCAAATCTCTAGCATGCCCCAATCAATTTTCGACCCACAACACACCCGGACCTCAGGCTCACACCCGAAACTGTAAGTTCTAGCATATCGATTTGGCCCTAAAATATTCGCACCATTTTGCACGTTTGTCCACCAAGTGGCAATGAAAAATTAAACGTACCACACTGGGACGATCCTTACCCTCATGGCATGCCCCGGTCGATTTTTGGCCAACACCACTCCCGAACCCTGATCTCACCCTCTAAACCATGGGCAATAGCACATCGATTTGGCCCGAAAATGCCTCGTTCGTACCGTTTCTCCTGTTTGTCTGCCCAAATGGCCACGAAAAATTAAACAGACCACAATGGGATGATCCCCAGCCTCCCTAGCATGCCCCGGTCAATTTTTTGCCCACAACATGCCCGGACCCTAGGCCCAGCCCAAAAACCGTAGGCTATAGCACATAGATTTTGCCCAAAAATGCCCCGTTCATAATGTTTCTCCCATTTGTCCACCCAAATGGCCATGAAAAATTAAACGGACCACATTGGGATGATCCCCAACCTCCATAGCATGCATCGGTCAATTTTTGGCCTACAGTACCCTCAAACCCTGGGCCCACCCCTGAATTCGTGGGCTATAGTACACCAATTTGGCCCGAAAATGCCTTGTTCGCACCATTTCGCCTGTTTGTCTACCCAAATTGCCACGAAAAAATAAATGGACCACACTGGAATGATCCTCGACATCCCTAACATGCCCCGGTCAATTTTTGACCTATAGCACGCGTGGACCCCGAGCCCACCCTCGAAATCGTAAGATATAGCACACCGATTTGTCCTGAAAATGTCTCGTTCGTGCTATTTCGCCCGTTTATCAACCCAAATGGCCACAAAAATTAAAAAAACCACACTGAGAGGATCCCTAACCTCCCTAGCATTCTCCTGTCGATTTTTGACCCAAAACCGTGGGCAATAGCACACCGATTTGGCCTAAAAATGTCCCGTTTGTATTGTTTCGCCCGTTTGTCCACCTAAATGGCCACGAAAAATTAAACGGGCTATACTGGGATGATCCCTAACCTCCCTAGTATGCCCTTATCAATTTTCGGCCCACAACACACCTAAAAACTGGGCCCACCCCCGAATCTGTGGGCAATAGCACACCGATTTAGCCCGAAATACCCAGTCCGCACCGTTTCGCCCAGTTATCCACCAAAATGGCCACGAAAAATTAAACAGACATACTGGAACAATCCCTAACCCCCTAGCTTGCGCTGGTCAATTTTTAGCCCACATCACATCCAAACCCTGGGACCACCCCCCAAACCATGGGATTTAGCACACCGATTTGGCCTGAAAATGCCGTGTTCACGACGTTTCACCCATTTGTCCACCTAAATGGCTGCTAAAAATTAAACGGACCATACTGGGTTGATCCTCAACCTCCCGGGCATGCGCAAAATTATTTTCGACCCATACCACGCCCTTACCCCGAGCCCACCCCTAAAATCGTGGACTATAACATACCAATTTGGTCCAAAATACCCTGTTAGCGTCGTTTCGCTCGTTTTCCACCTAAATAGCCATGAAAAATTAAATGAACCACACTCGGACTATCCCTAACCTTCTTGGCATGTCCCGATCAATTTTTGGTCCAAAGAACACTCGGATCTCGGACCCACCACCAAAACCATGGGCTAAAGCATACTGACTTAGCCCGAAAATGCCCTATTCGCACCATTTTGCCCATTTTTTCCCCAAATAGCCACGAAAAACTAAACAGACCACATTGGGATGATCCTCAGCCTCCCTGGCATGCCATGGTTGATTTTTAACCCACAACACACCCGGACCTTGGGACCACCCCCAAAACTGTGGACTATAGCACATCGATTTGGCCCAAAAATACCCCGTTCATGCTGTATCGCTAGTTTATCCACCCAAATGGCCAAGAAAAATGAAACAGACCACACTAAGATCATACGTAGGACGCCCAAACCTCGAGGCCACCTCCAAAATCATGGGCAATAGCACACAGATTTGGCCCAAAAATGCCTCATTTGCGCCGTTTTACTTGTTTGTCCACCCAAGTGGCCACGAAAAATTAAACAGACCACACTGGGACAATCCCCAACCTCCCTGGCATGCCCCTATTGATCTTTTATCCATAGCACACTCGGACCCTGGGTCCACCCCCAAAATCGTGGGTTATAGCACACTAATTTGGCCTGAAAATGCCTCGTTAGCATGGTTTTGCCCGTTCGTCAACCCAAATACCCATGAAAAATTAAACGAACCATACTAAAATGATCCCTAATCTCCCTGGCTCACCCCAGTCAATTTTTGGTCCACAGCACGCTCGGACCCGGGCCCACCCATAAAATCGTGGGCTATAGCACACCGATTTAGCTCGAAAATATCCCATTTGTGATGTTTCACCCGTTTGTCCTCCCAAATGGCCACGAAAAATTAAACGGACTATACTGGGATGATCTCTAACCTCTCTGGCATGCCCTGATCAATTTTTGGCCCACAGCACATCCGAAACCTAGGCCCACCCCTAAATTCGTGGGCAATAGCACATCGATTTGGCTCAAAAATGCTCCGTTCATTCCATTTTGCCCGGTTGTCCACCCAAATGACCACAAAAAATTAAACGAACCACACTGGGACAATCCCCAACCTCCCTGGCATGGCCCGATCAATTTTAGGCCCACATTACACCCAAACCCTGGGTCCACCACCAAAACTGTAGGATATAGCGCACCAATTTGGCTCGAAAATGCCTCTTCCGCATCGTTTCACCCATTTGACCACCCAAATGGACCCGAATAAATAAATGGACCACAGTAGGATGATCTCCAACCTCCCTGACACTCCCCGAGCAAGTTTTGATCTACGGTACCCCCGGACCCCGAGCCCACCTTCGAAACTGTTGGCTATAGCACATCAATTTTGCCTGAAAATGCCCCGTTCACGTCGTTTCACCTATTTTACCACCTAAATAACCTCAAATAAATAAACTGACCATATTGAGATGATCCCCAACCTCCCTGGCATGCCCAAATCAATTTTTGGTGCACAGTACCCTCAGACCACAGGCCCACCTCAAAAACCGTGGGCTATAGTAAATCAATTTGGCTCGAAAATGCTTCATTCATGCTGTTTAACCTGTTTGACTACCCAAATAGCCTCGAATTAATAAATGGATCACACTGGGATGATCCCCAACCTCCCTGGCATGCGTCGACAGACTTTCGGCCCACGGTACCCCCGAACCCTGGGCCCACCCCTAAAGCTGTGGGTTATAGCACACCGATTTGGCCTGAAAATGCCTCGTTCATGCTGTTTTGCCCGTTCGACCACCCAAATAGCCTCGTATAAATAAACAAACCATACTGGGATGATTCCGAACACCCCTAGCATGCCTTGATTGATTTTCAGCCTATGGCACCCCCAGACCCCGGGCCCACCCCTAAAACCGTGGGCGTAGCACACCAATTTAGCATGAAAATGCCCTGTTTGTGCTGTTTTGCCCTTTTAACCACACAAATAGCCTCGAAAAAATTAACGGACCATACTAGAATGATCCCCAACCTCTAGGGCACGTCTCGGTCAATTTTATTCCCACATCACCCCCAAACCTCGGGCTCACCCTCATAACCGTGGGCCATAGCTCACCAATTCAGCCCAAAAATGCCCCGTTAGCGCTGTTTCACCCGTTTGACCACACAAATAGCCTCGAATTAATAAACGGACCACACTGGGATGATCCCCAACATCCCTGGCACGCCCCAATTAATTTTCGGCCTACAAAACCTCCAAATCCTGGGCCCAGCCCCAAAAGCATAGGCTATAGCACATCGATTAGGCTCAAAAATTCCCCGTCTGCGCCGTTTTACCAGGTTGATGACCTAAATGGCCTCAAATAAATAAACGGACCACACTGGGATGATCCCTAACCTCCCTGGCATGCCTCGGTTGACTCTCATCCTATGTCACCCCTAAACCCCAGGCCCACCCCTGAAATTATGGGCTATAGCACACCGATTTTGCTAGAAAATACATCGTTCACACTGTTTCGCCTGTTTGACCACCCAAATTGCCACAAATAAATAAATAGACCATAATGGGATAACCCAAACCTCCTTAGAATGCGCCGATCGAGTTTCAACCCACGGTACCCCCGAACCCAGGGCCCATCACTAAAAATGTGGGCTATAGCACATCAATTTGGCCCAAAAATGCTTCATTCCCACCTTTTCACCTGTTTGACCACCCAAATGGCCTCGAATAAATAACAAGACCATACTGGGATGATCCTCAATCTCCCTGCAAGCCCCGATCAATTTTCGGCCTACGACACCCCCGAACCCCGAGCCCACCCCCAAAACCATAGGCTAAAGCACAACGATTTAGCCTAAAAATTCCTTGTTTACCCCGTTTTGCCCGTTTGACCACCCAAATGGCGTCGAATAAATAAATGGACTATACTGGGATGATCCCCAACCTTCCTGGCATGCCCCGATCATCTTTTGGGCCACGGTACACTCAGACCCCAAGCCCACCCCAAAACTGTTGACTATAGCACACCAATTTGGCCTGAAAATGCCCCATTCATTTTGTTTTGCCCGTTTTACCACCCAAATAGCCTCCAGTAAATAAACAAACCATACTTGGATGATCTCAAAACTCAATAAAATGCCCCAGTTGATTATCGACCCACGAAATTCTCGGACCCTGGGTCAACCCCCAAAACTGTGGGTATAACATACCGATTTGGTCCAAAAATTCCCCTTTCATGCCGTTTGGCTCTTTTGACCACCCAAATAGCCTCGAATAAATAAATGGATCACACTGGGATGATCCTCTACCTCCCTGGCATGCCTCGATCGATTTTCAGCCCATGTACCCCTGGACCCCAGGTCCACCTTTAAAACCGTGGGCTATAGCATATTGATTTGGCCCGAAAATACCCTATTTTTGCCGTTTCACCCATTTGACGATCCAAATAGCCTCAAATAAATGAACGAACCAAGATGGGATGATTCCCAACCTTCTTGGCTCGCTTTGGTTAATTTTCAGCCCACGACACCCTAGACTCTGGGCCTACCCCCTAAAACATAGGCTATTGCACACCGATTTGGCCCAAAACTGCCTCGTTCTTGATGTTTTGCCCGTTTCACCACTCGAATGGCCTCGAATAAATAAATGGACCATATTAGGATAATCCCCAACCTCCCTGACATGCCCCAACACCCTTAGACCCCAGGCCCACCCCCGAAACCGTGGGCTATAGCACACTGATTTGGCTCGAAAATGCCTTATTCATGCCGTTTTGCCCTTTCGACCACCTAAATATCCTCGAATAAATAAAAAGACCACACTGGGATGATCCCCAACCTCCCTGGCATGCCCCGATTGATTTTTGACCCATGACACACCCAGACCCCGGGCCCACCCCCAAAATCATAGACAATAGCATACTAATTTGGCCCGAAAATACCCCGTTCGCACCATTTTACCTGTTTGACCATCGAATAGCCTCGAATAAATAAATGAACCACACTAGGATGATCCAAAACCTCCCTAAAATGCCCCAGTCGATTTTTGGCCCATGACCCTTTGGGCCTCGAGCCCACACCCAAAACCATGGGCATAACACATCGATTTGGTCCAAAAATGCCCATTTTACGTCGTTTCACCTGTTTTACCACCTAAATGGCCTTGAATAAATAAACGGACCATACTGGGATGATCCCCTACCTCCCTGCCATGTCCCGGTTGATTTTTGGCCTACGGCAACCCCGGACCCCAGGTCCACCCCCGAAATTATGGGCTATAGCACACCAATTTAGCCTAAAAATGCCCCGTTCAAGCCGTTTTACCTGTGTGGCCACCCAAATAGCCTCACCCTCAAAACCGTGGGATATAGCACACCAATTTGGCCCGAAAATAGCTCGTTCATGCTGTTTTACCCATTCGACTACCCAAATGGCCTCGAATAAATAAACAGACTGCACTGGGATGATCCTCAACACCCCTGACATACCCCAATTGATTTTCATCCTATGTCACACCCAAACCCTAGGCCCACCCCTAAAATCGTGGGCTATAGCACATCGATTTGGCCCAAAAATCCCTCGTTCATGCTGTTTCACCCATTCGACCACCCAAATAAGCTTGAATAAATAAATAGACCATACTGGGACGATCCTCAACCCCCCTGGCATACCCCGATCAATTTTTAGCCTATTATACCCCCAGATCGTTGGCTCGCTCCTCAAACTGTGCGCTATAGCACATTGATTTAGCCCAAAAATGCGTTGTTCGCACCGTTTTGCCCTTTTGACCACACAAATGGCCTCGAATAAATAAATGGACCACACTGAGATGATCCCCCATCTACTTGGCATGCCTCGGCCAATTTTTATCCCACGGCACCCGCGGACCTCAGGCCCACCCCAAAAATAATGGGCTATAGCACACCAATTTGGCTTAAAAATGCCCCGTTTCTGCCGTTTTTCCCATTTGACCTCTAAATAGCCTCAAATAAATAAACCAACCACAGTGGCATGATCCTCAACTTCCCTGGACTGCCTCAGTTGATTTTCAGCCAACGACACCCTCGGACCCCAAGACCACCCCCAAAAGCGTGGGCTATAGCACATCAATTTGGCTAAAAAAATGTCCCATTTGTGTTGTTTCTCCCATTTGACCACCCAAATGGCCTCGAATAAATAAATGGACCACACTGAGATAATCCCCAAACTCCCTGATATACCCCAAACAATTTTTGGCCTACGACACCCCCAGATTCTGGGCCCACCCCCAAAACCGTGGGCATAACACACCGATTTGGCACTAACATGCTTCGTTCATGTCATTTCACCCATTTGACCAACCAAATAGCCTCGAATAAACAAACAGACCATACTGGGATGATCCCCAACCTCCCTGGCATGCCCCAGTCGACTTTCGGCCCACGACACCCTCGGACCCCGCGCCCACCCTAAAAACCATTGGCTAAATGTCCTATTCCTGCTGTTTTACCAGTTTGACCACCCAAATGGCCACAAAAAATTAAACGGGCTACACTAGGATGATCCCAACCTCCCTGAAATGCACCGATCGATTTTTAACCCACAACATGCTTGGACCCTAGTCCTTCCCCTAAAACTGTGGGCTATAGCACACTGATTTGACCCTAAAATGCCCCATTCGCATTGTTTCACTCGTTTGTCTACCCAGATGGCCACTAAAAATTAAACGGACCACACTGGGATGATTCCCAACCTCCCTAGCACACCTCAGTTGATTTTTGGCACACACCACGCCTGAACATCGAAACCACCCCCAAAACCATGGGCTATAAAATATCGATTTCGCCTGAAAATAACCCATTCATGCTATTATGCCTATTTTTCCCCCCAAATAGCCATAAATATTTAAATGGACCACAGTGGGATGATCCCCAACCTCCTAGTATGCTCCAGGGAGGTTGGGGATCATCCCAGTATGGTTCGTTTAATTATTTGTGGCCATTTGGGTAGGCAAACGGGCAAAATGGTGTGAATGGATTATTTTTAGGCCAAATCAATGTTATATAGCCCACGATTTTGGGGGTGGTCCCGAGGTTTGGGCGTGTTGCATGCCAAAAATTGATTGAGACGTACCAGGGAGGTTGGGAATCATCCCAGTGTGGTCCGTTTAATTTTTCGTGGCTATTTGGGTAGACAAATGAGAGAAACGATGCGAACGAGGCATTTTAGGTCAAATCAGTGTGCTATAGGCCACAATTTTGTGGGTGAGATCGGGGATCGAGCATGCTGTTGGCCGAAAATTCACCAGGACATTCTAGGGAGGTTGGGATCATCTCAGTATGGCCCGTTTAATTTTTTGTGGCCATTTGGGTGGACAAACGGGCAAAACAGCATGAATGAGGCATTTTTGGGCAAAATTGGTGTTCTATAGCCCACAATTTTAGGGGTGGGCTCGAGGTTCGGACGTGCTGTGGGCTAAAAATTGACTGAGGCATGTTAGGGAGGTTGGGAATCATCTCAGTATGGTCCGTTTAATTTTTCTTAGCCATTTGGATGGACAAACGGGGGAAATGGCATGAACGAGGCATTTTTGGGCCTAATCTGTGTGCTATAGCCCACGATTTTGAGGGTGGGTCTAGGGTACGGGCGTCCTGTTGGTTAAAAATTGATCAGGGTATGCCAGGGAGGTTGGGGATCATTCCAGTGTGGTCTATTTAATTTTTTGTGGCTATTTGGTTGGACAAATAGGTGAAACGATGCAAATGGGCCATTTTTGGGCCAAATTAATGTGCTATAGGCCACGGTTTTAGAGGTGGGCTCAGGGTTCGGGCGTGCTGTCGGCCGATAATTGACCGGGGCATGCTAGAGTGGTTAGGGATCATCCCAGTGTGGTTTATTTTATTTTTTATGGCCATTTGGGTGGCCAAATGAGTGAAATGGTGTGAACGGGGCATTTTTTGGAAAAATAAGTGTGATATAGCCCACGATTTGGGGGGTGTGCTCGGGGTTCGGGCATGCTGTGGGCCGAAAATTGATCAAGGTATGCAGAGAGGTTGGGGATCGTCCTAGTATGGTCCGTTTAATTTTTTGTGACCATTTGGGTGGGTAAATTGATCAGTATGGCTCATTTGATTTTTTGTGGCTATTTGGGTGGACAAACAGATGTAACAACGCGACTGGGGCATTTTCGACAAAATCAGTGTTCTATAGCCCACGATTTTTGGAGGTGGGCCCGGGGTTCTGGCGTGCTATGAGCCAAAAATTGAGTGAGGTATGTCAGGGAGGTTGGGAATCATCCCAGTGTGGTTCTTTTATTTTTCATGACTGTTTGGGTGGATAAACAGGTGAAACGGCGCAAACGGGGCATTTTCGGGCAAAATCGGTGTGCTTAGCCTACGTTTTTAGGGGTAGGCTTGGGGTTCGGGTGTGCTGTGGGCCAAAAATCGATCGGGGTATACCAGGGAGATTAGGGATCATACCAGTGTAGTCTGTTAAATTTTTCATGGCCATTTGGGTAGACAAACGGGCAAAATGGAATGAACGGGGCATTTTTGGGCCAAATTGGTGTGCTATAGCCCACGGTTTTTGGTAAAGGCCTGGGGTCCGAGCATGATGTGGGCCAACAATTGATTGGGGTATGCCAGGGAGGTTGTGAATTGTCCCAGTGTTATTCGTTTAATATTTTGTGGCTATTTGGGTAGGTAAACGGGAAAAACTATGTGAACGGGGTATTTTCGGGCTAAATCGATGTGATACAACCCACAACTTTGGAGGTGGGCTCGGGATCCAGGCATGCTGTGGGATAAAATTTGAATGGGGCATACCAGAGAGGTTAGGGATCGACCCAGTGTGGTCCATTTAATTTTTTGTAGCTATTTGGGTGGACAAACGGGTAAAACGGTGTAAATGGGGCATTTTTGAGCCAAATCGGTATGCTATTACTCACGATTTTGGAGGTAGGTCCAGGGTCCTAACATTATGTGGGCCCAAAATTTATCGGGGAATACTAGAGAAGTTGGGAAACATCCTAATATGGTCCGTTTAATTTTTTGTGGCCATTCGGTTGGACAAACAGATGAAACGGCTCGAACAGGGCTTTTATGGCCAAATCGATGTGCTATAGCCCATGGTTTCGAGGGTGGTCCTGGGTTCTGGGTGTACTGTGGACTAAATATCGATCGAGGTATCCCAAAGAGTTTGGGATCGTCCTAGTATTGTCCATTAAATTTTTGTGGCCATTTAGTTGGTGAAACGGGCGAAATTGCGTGAACGGGGCATTTTCAGGCCAAATCAGTGTGCTATATCCCACGGGTTTGGGTGTGGGATCAAGGTCCGAGCATTCTGTGTGTCAATAATTGATCGGAGCATGCTATAGAGGTTAGGGATCATCCCAGTATGGTTTGTTTAATTTTTTGTGGCCATTTGGGTGGACAAACAGGAGAAACGGTGCGAATGGGGCATTTTCAGGCCAAATTGGTGTGCTAAAGTCCATGGTTTTGGGTGTGGTCCCAGGTCCGAGAGTGCTATGGGCCAAAAATTAATCGGTGAATGCCAGAGACGTTAGGGATCATCCCAGTGTGGTCCATTTAATTTTTTGTGGCCATTTGGATGGATAAACGATGAAATGTTATGAAAGAGACATTTTTGGGCCAAATCGATTTGCTATAGCCCATGGTTTCAGGGGTGGGCCAGGGGTCCGAGGGTGCTGGGGGTTAAAAATCGACTGGGGCACGTCATGGAGGTTGGGGATCATCCCAGTGTGGTCCGTTTAATTTTTTGTGGCCATTTGGGAGGACAACGGGCGAAACGGTACGGACGGGGCATTTTCATGCCAAATCGATGCGTTATAGACCACAATTTTGGGGGTGGGCTCGGGGTTCGGGAGTTTTGCAGGCCGAAAATTTATCGGAGTTATGCCAGGGAGGTTGGGGATCATCCCAGTGTAGTTTATTTAATTTTTCGTGGCCAATTAGGTGGACAAACCGGGAAAACGGCGCGAACGGGGCATTTTCAGGCTAAATTGGTGTGCTATAGCCCACGGTTATGGGGGTAGGCCCAAAGTTTGTGCGTGCTGTATGCCAAAATTCGATCGAGGTGTGCCAAGGAAGTAGGGGATCATCTCAGTGTGGTCCGTTTAATTATTTATGGCCATTTGGGTGGATAAATGGGGGAAATAGTGCGAATAAAGCATTTTCAGGCCAAATCAGCATGCTATAGCCCACGGTTTTGGGGGTGGGCCAGGTTCAGGGCGTGCTATGGGCCAAAAATCGATTAGAGCTTGATCGGGAGGTTGGGGATAATCCCAGTGTGGTCCGTTTAATTTTTTATGGAAATTTGGGTGGACAAATGGGCGAAACGACTCAAACGGGGCATTTTTGGGTCAAATCGATGTGCTATACCCACGGTTTTGGGGGTGGACCCTGGGTTCAGGCATTTTGTGGGCCAAAAATCTACCTGGGCATGCTAAGGTTGTTGGGTATCATTCCAGTGTGGTCCGTTTAAATTTTGTGGCCATTTGGGCGGACAAACGGGCAAAACGGTGATAACGAGGCATTTTTCGGGTAAATCGGTGTGCTATAGCCCATGGTTTCGAGGGTGGTCCCAGGGTACGACTGTAGTGTAGGTCAAAAATTGATCGGCGCATGCCTGGGAGGTTGGGGATAATCTCAGTGTAGTCCGTTTTATTTTTTGTGACCATTTGGGTGGACAAACGGGGCATTTTCGGGCCAAATCGGTGTGCTATAGCCCACGGTTTTAGGGGTGGGCCTGGTTTTTGGGTGTGCTGTCGGCCGAAAATGGACCGGGTCATACCACAGAGGTTGGGTATCATCCTAGTATGGTTCGTTAATTTTTTGTGGCCATTTGGGTGGAAAAACGGCGAAACAGTGCGAACGAGGCATTTTCGAGCCAAATCAGTGTGCTATAGGCTACGGTTTTGGGCATGCTTTGGGTTAAAAATCGATCGGGCGAGCCAAGGACATTGAAGATCATCCCAGTATGGTCCGTTTTATTTTTTGTGATCATTTGGGTGGATAAACAGGCAAAACGAGGCATTTTTGGGCTAAATTGGTGTGCTATAGCCCACGATTTTGGGGGTGGGCCTGGGGTCCAAGCGTTCTACGGGACAAAAATTGACCGAGGTATGCCAGGGATGTTGGGGATCATATTAGTATGGTTTGTTTAATTTTTTTTGGCCATTTGGATGGACAAACGGGAGAAACGACAGTAACAGAGTATTTTTGGGCTAAATTGGTGTGCTATAGCCCATGATTTTGGGGGTTGGCCTAGGGTCCGGGCGTGCTATGTGCCAAAAATCGACCGGGGTAAGCCAGGGAGGTTGGTGATCGTCCAAGTATGGTCCATTTAATATTTCTCGGCCATTTGGGTAGATAAACGAGTGAAACGGCGCAAACGGGTCATTTTTGGCCTAAATTGGTGTGCTATAACTCACGGTTTTAGTGGTGGATCTAGGTTCCAGGTGTGCTGTAGGACAAAAAACAATTGAGGCATGCCAAGGAGGTTGGGCATTATCCCAGTGTGGTCCGTTTATTTTTTTTGTGGCCATTTGGGTGGACAAACGGGCGAAATAGCGCGAATGGGGTATTTTCGGGCCAAATCGGTGTGCTATAACCCATGATTTTAGGGGTGGGCCAAAAAATTGATCAGGGTGTACCAGAGAGGTTGGGGATCATCCCAGTGTGGTCCGCTTAAATTTTCGTGGCCATTTGGGTGGATAAACGGGCGAAACTGCGCGTACGGGGCATTTTCGGGCCAAATCGGTGTGTTATAGCCCACGGTTTTGGAGGTGGGCTAGGGCTCCGGGCGTACTGCTAGTTAAAAATCAACCGTGGTATGCCTGGGAGCTTGAGGTCATTTTCTAGCCAAATCGGTGTGCTATAAGCCAAAGTTTTGGGGGTGAGCCAGTGGTCCGGGCATGGTGTGGGAAGAAAATCAATCGGGGCATTCCAGGCAGGTTGGGGATCGTCCCAGTGTAGTCCGTTTAATTTTTTATGGCCATTTTGGTAGATAAACTGGCGAAATGATGTAAATAAGGCCTTCTCGTGCCAAATCGGTGTGCTAAAGCCCATGGTTTCGGGGACAACTTCAGGGTTCGAGCGTGCTATGGGTGAAAAATTTATCGAGGAATGCCAGGGACATTGGCGATCAACCCAGTGTGGTCCGTTTATCTTTTTGTGGTCATTTGGGTGGACAAACGGACAAAACAGCACGAACAGGGCTTTTCGAGCCAAATCGGTGTGGTATAGCCCATGGTTTTGGGGGTAGGCTCGGGGTTCGGGTGTATTGTGGGCCGAAAATTGAATGGGGCATGCCAAGGAAGTTGGGGATCATCCCAGTGTGGTTCGTTTAATTTTTTGTGGCCATTTGGGTGGACAAACGGGCAAAATAGCGTGAATGGGGCATTTTCGAGCCAAATCGATGTGCTATAACCCACGGGCCCAGGGTCCGGCTGTTCTGTGGGCCAAAAATCAACTGAGCCATGCCAGAGAGGTTGGGAATCATCTCAGTGTGGTCCGTTTAATTTTTTGTGGCCAATTGGGTGGACAAACTGGCACAACAGCCCAAACGGGGTATTTTCGGGCTAAATTGGTGTGCTATAGCCCACGGTTTTGGGGGTGGGCTCGGGGTCCAAACGTGTTGTATGCCAAAAATCGATCGGGGCATGCCAGGGAAGTTGGGGATCGTCCCATTGTGGTCCGATTAATTTTTTTATGGCTATTTGGGTGGACAAATAGGCGAAACGATGCGAACGGGGCATTTTCGAGCCAAATCGATGTGCTTTAGCACACGGTATCGGGGTTTAGCCTAGGTTCAGGAGTGCTGTGTGACAAATATCGACCAGGGCATGACAAGGAGGTTGGGGATCATCCCAGTGTGGACCGTTTAATTTATCGTGGCCATTTGGGAGGACAAACGGGTGAAACGACGTGAACAGGGCATTCTCGGGCCAAATTGGTGTGCTATCGCCCATGGTTTCGGGGGTATTTTTGGGCCAAATCAGTGTGCTATAGCCCACGATTTTGGGGGTTGGCCCAGGTTCCGAGCGTACTGTGCACCAAAAATCGACCACGGTAAGCCAGGGAGGTTGGGGATCATCCAAATATGGTCCGTTTAATATTTTGTCGGCTATTTGGATGGAAAAACGAGTGAAACGGCACGAACGGATCATTTTTGACCTAAATTGGTGTTCTATAACTCACGGTTTTAGTGGTTGATCTGGGTTCCAGCTGTGCTGTAGTCCAAAAATCGACTGAGGCATGCCAAGGAGGTTGGGGATCTTTCCAGTGTGGTCTATTTAATTTTTTGTGGCCATTTGGGTGGACAAATAGGCGAAATAGCGCGAACAGGGCATTTTCGAGCCAAATCAGTGTGCTATAACCCACGATTTTAGGGGTGGGCCTGGGGTACGACAGTACTGTGGGACAAAAATTGATCAGGTCTTGCCATAGAGGTTAGAGATCGCCCCAGTCTAGTCCGTTTAATTATTCATGGCCATTTGGGTGGACAAACGGGCAAAACGGAACGAACGGAGCATTTTTGGGCCAAATTTGTGTGCTATAGCCCATGGTTTTGGGGGTGGCCCCATGGTTCGACCATGTTGTCGGCCAAAAAATTGACCGGGGCATACCAGAGAGGTTGGGGATCGTCCCACTATTGTTCGTTTAAATTTTCGTGGCTATTTGGGTGGATAAACGAGCAAAACTACGCGAACGGGAAATTTTTGGGTCAAATTAGTGTGCTATAGCCCACGGTTTCGAGGGTGGGTTCGGGCTCCAGGCGTGCTGTTAGCTAAAAATCAACCGTGGCGTGCCAGGGAGGTTGGGGTCATTTTCTAGACAAATCGGTGTGCTATAAGCCAAAGTTTTGGGGGTGAGCCAGGGGTCCGGGCATGGTGTAGGAAGAAAATCGATTGGGGCATTCCAGGAAGGTTGGGGATCGTCTCAGTGTTGTTCGTTTAATTTTTTATGGCCATTTTTGTAGACAAACGAGCAAAACGGTGTAAATGGGGCATTTTCGTGCCTAATCAGTGTGCTAAAGCCCATGATTTTGGGGGAAACTTTAGGGTCTGGGCGTGCTATGTGCAAAAAATTGATCGAGGCATGCCAGGGACATTGGGGATTGACCCAGTGTGGTTCGTTTATCTTTTCATGGCCATTTGGGTGGACAAATAGGCGAAACGGCATGAACGGGGCTTTTTCGAACCAAATCAGTGAGGTATAGCCCACGGTTTTGGGGGTGGCCTCGGGGTCCGAGTGTACTATAGGAAAAAAATTGACCGGGGCATGCCAAGGAAGTTGGGGATCATCCCAGTGTGGTCCGTTTAATTTTTCGTGGCCATTTGGGCGGACAAACGAGCAAAATGGCGCATATAGGGCATTTTCGGGGCAAATCGATGTGCTATAGCCCACAGTTTCGGGGGTGGGCCCGGGGTCCGGCTGTGATATGGGCTAAAAATCGACCGGGGCATGCCAGGGAGGTTAGGAATCGTCCCAGTATTGTCCATTTAATTTTTCGTGGCCAATTGGGTGGATAAACTGGCAAAATGGCCCAAACGAGGCATTTTTGGGCTAAAGTGATGCGCTATAGACCACATTTTTGGGGGTGGGACCGGGTTTCGAATGTGTTGTATGCCAAAAATCGACTGGGGCGTGCCAGGGAAGTTGGGTATCGTTCCAGTGTGGTCCGTTTAATTTCTTGTGGTCATTTGGGTGGACAAACAGGTGAAACGGCATAAACAGGGCATTTTCAAGCCAAATCGGTATGCTATAGCCCACGGTATTGGGGGTGGGATCGGGTTCAGAAGTGTTGTGGGCCAAATATCGACCGAGGCATGCCAAGGAGGTTAGGTATCGTCCCAGTGTGGTCCGTTTAATTTATCGTGGCCATTTGGGAGGACAAACGGGCAAAACAGCGTGAACGGGGCATTTTCGAACCAAATTGGTGTGCTATTGCACACAGTTTTGGGGGTGTACCTGGGGTCCGGGCGTGCTGTGGGCCAAAAATCAACCGGGGTATCCAGAAAGGTTGGGGATCATTCCAGTGTGGGTTGTTTTATTTTTTGTGGCCATTTGTATGGACAAACGGGCAAAACAGCGCTAACGGGGCATTTTCAAAACAAATCGTTCTGCTGTATCCCATGGTTTCGAGGGTTGGCCTAGTGTCCTGTGATGTTGTGGGCGAAAATTCAACCGGGGCATGCTAAGGAGGGTGGAGATCGTCCCAACGTGATTCGTTTAATTTTTTTTGCCATTTGGGTTGTCAAATGGGCAAAACTGTGCGAACGGGGCATTTTTTGTCAAAATATTATGGGTCCACCCCCAAAGCCATGGGATGCACATCGATTCGTCCCAAAAATGCCCCGTTCGTGTTGTTTCGCCCGTTTGTCTACCCAAATGGCCATGAAAAATTAAATAGACCACACTAGGACAATCCCCAGCTACCCTGGTATGCCCCGATCGATTTTTGGCCGACAGAACGCTCGGACCCCTGGCTTTACCCCAAAACTGTGGGCTATTGCACACCGACTTGGCCCAAAAGTATCCCATTCGTGCCGTTTTGCCCTTTTGTCCACCCAAATGGCCATGAAAAAATAAATGGACCATACTGGTACGATCCTCAACCTCTATGACATGCCCCGATTGATTTTTGGCCAACTGCGCACCTGAAACCCGGGTCCACCACTAAAATCGTAGGCTATAGTACACCGATTAGGCTCGAAAATGCCCCGTTTATGCAGTTTCATCCGTTTATCCACCCAAATGGCCACAAAAAATTAAACGAACCATAATGGAATGATCCGCACCCTCCCTGGAACTCCCCGGTCTATTTACGGCCCACAACACGCCCAAACCCCAGGCCCACCCCCAAAATCGTAGGCTATAGCCACCGATTTATCCTGAAAATGTCCCGATCGCGTCGTTTTGCCCGTTTCTCCATCCAAATAGCCACAAAGAATTAAACGGACCACACTGGGACGATCCCCAACCTCCCAGGCATGTCCCGATCAATTTTCGGCACACAACACGCCTGGACCCTGGGCCCACCCATGAAACCATAGGCTATAGCACACTGATTTGGCGTGAAAGTACCCCGTTCGCGCTGTTTCACCTATTTGTCGACCCAAATGGAGGTAAAAATTTAAAAGAACCATACTGGGATGATCCCCAACCTCCTTGGCATGCCTCGATCAATTTTTGGCCTACAGCATGCCCGGACCCCAGGTCCACCCTCGATACTATGGGCTATAGCACACCAATTCTGCACGAAAATGCATCGTTTGAGCTGTTTCGCCCGTTTGTCCACCCAAATGTCTACGAAAATTAAATGGACCATACTGGGATGATCCCCAACCTCCCTGGAATGCCCCAGTCAATTTTTAGCCCACAGCACGCCCGAACCTCGGGTCCACCCCTAAAATCGTGGGCTATAGCACACCGATTTAGCCCGACAACACCTCGTTCACACCGTTTTGCCCGATTGTCCACCTAAATGGCCAAGAAAAATTAAACAGACCACACTGGGATTATCCCTAACCTCCCTGGCACGCTCCGGTCAATTTTTGACCAACACCACGTTCGGACTTCGGACCCACGTCCTAAATCGTGTCTTATAGCACACTGATTTGGTTCAAAAATGCCCCGTTCGCTCCGTTTCACCCATTTGTCCACCCTAATAGCCATGAACAATTAAAAGGACCACACTGGAATGATCCCCAATCTCACTGGCACATTCTGATCGATTTTTGCCCCATGCCCGGACCCTAGAGCCACCCACAAAGCCATGGGCTATAGCACAATGATTTGGCCAAAAAATGCTCCATTCGAGTCGTTTCGCCCGTTCGTCCACCCAAATAGCCACAAAAATTAAACGGATCACACTGGGATGATCCCCAACCTCCTTGGCACGCCCTGGTCAATTTTTTGATTTTTGACCCACAGCACGCCCGTAACCCTGCCCACCCCCAAAATCGTGGGCTATAGCACACCTATTTTGCACAAAAATGCCCCATTCGTGCCGTTTCTCCCGTTTTCTTACTCAAATTGCTACGAAAAATTAAATGGACCACACTGGGATGATCCCTAACTTCCCTGGCATACCCCGGTCGATTTTCTACCCACAACACCCCCAAAACCTGGGCCCACCCCCAAAACCATGGGCTATAGCAGACCAATTTAGCTGAAAACGCCCCATTCTCACTGTTTCGCCTGTTTGTCCACTCAAATGGCCACGAAAAATTAAACAGATCACAATGGGACGATCCCCAACTTCCTAGGCATGCCCCGATCAATTTTGACCCACAGCACGCCTAGACCCCATGCTCACCCCTAAAACCGTGGCCTATACCACACATATTTGGCCTAAAAATGCCTCGTTCGTGCAGTTTTGCCCATTTGTCCACCCAAATGGCCACAAAAAATTAAACGGAATATACTGGGATGATCCCCAACTTCCCTCGCACATCCCGATCAATTTTTAGCCCACAGTACGCCCAAACTCTGAGCCCAGCCTCCAAACCGTCGGCTATAACACATCGATTTGGCCAAAAATGCCCCGTTCATAATATTTTACCCGTTTGTCCAACCAAATGCCCAGGAAAAATTAAACAGGACACTTTGGATGATCCCTAACCTCCCTAGCATACCCCGATTAATTTTTGGCCCACAGTACGCCCGAAACTTAGGTTATAGCACACAGATTTGGCCCAAAAATGCCCCATTCGCGATGTTTCGCCCGTTTGTCCACCCAAATGGCAATGAAAAATTAAACGGACCATACTGGGATGACCCCCAACCTCTCTGGCATGCCCTAGTTCGATTTTCTACCCACAACACGCCCGGACGCCATTCCCACTCCAAAAACCGTGGGCCATAACATACCGATTTGGCCTGAAAACGCCCCATTCGCGCCGTTTTTTCCATTTGTCCACCCAAATGGCCAAGAAAAATTAAACAGACCACACTTGGACGATCCCCATTCTTCTTGGAATTCCCTGGTAGATTTTTTTACCCATATCACGCCTGGACCCCGGGCCCACCCCTAAAATCGTGGGCTATAGCACACCAATTTGGCCCGAAAATGCCTCCTTCGCGTCGTTTTGTTTCTTTGTCAACTCAAATGCGCAAAAAAAATTGAACAAACCATACTGGGATGATTACAAACATCCCTAACACGCCCTGGTCTATTTTTGACCCACACCATACCCAGACCCCGGGCCCAGCCCCAAAATCGTGGGCTATAGTACACCGATTTGGCCCAAAAATGAACCGTTCACTCCGTTTCGCTCGTTTGTCCACCCATATAGCCACAAAAATTAAACGGACCATACTGAGATGATTCCCAACCTCCCTGGCATGCCGCGGTCATTTTTTAGCCCACAACACGCCCGGAGCCTAGGCCCACCCCTAAAATCGTGGGCTATAGCACCCCGATTTGGCTCGAAAATGCCCCGTTCACGCTGTTTCACCCGTTTATCCACCCAAATACCCACAAAATATTAAACGAACCACACTGAAATGATATCCAAGCTCTCTGGTATGCCTCGATCGATTTGGCCCACAAAACGCTCGAATCCCAGGGCCACCCCCGAAATCGTGGGCTATAGCACCCAGATTTGGCTCAAAAATGCCCCGTTTGCGCCATTTTACCCGTTTGTCCACCCAAATAGCCATAAAAAATTAAACAGACTACACTAGGATGATCCCCAACCTTCCTGGCATGCCCCGGTCGATTTTTAACCCACAGCACGCCCAGATCCCTGGCCCACACCCAAAACTGTGGGCTACAAAACACCAATTTGACTCGAAAATGCTCCATTCATGCCTTTTCGCCAGTTTGACCACCCAAATGGCCACAAAAAATTAAATGAACCACACTAGGACAATCCCCAAATCTCTAGCACGCCCTAATCGATTTTTGGCCCACAGCACACCCAGACCTCAGGCCTACACCCAAAACCGTAGGTTCTAGCATATCGATTTGGCCCCAAAATGTTCGCACCATTTCGCACGTTTGTCCGCCAAATGGCAATGAAAAATTCAATGTACCAAACTGGGATGATATTCAACCTCCTGGCATGCCCCGATCGATTTTTGGCCAACAGCACGCCCGAACCCCGATCTCACCCTCGAAACCGTGGGCAATAGCACATTGATTTGGCTCGAAAATGCCTCGTTCGTGCCCTTTCGCCCATTTGTCCGCCCAAATGGCCACGAAAAATTAAACGGACCATAATGGGATAATCCACAGCCTTCCTAGCATGCCCCGGTTGATTTTTGCCCCACAGCATGCCCGGACCCTAGGCCCACCCCAAAAACCGTAGGCTATAGCACATAGATTTTGCCCAAAAATGCCCCGTTCACAATGTTTCTCCCGTTTGTCCACCCAAATGGTCATGAAAAATTAAACGGACCACATTGGGATGATCCCCAACCTCCATAGCACACATCGGTCGATTTTTGGCCTACAGCACCCTCAAACCCTTGGCCCACCCCTGAATCCGTGGGCTATAGCACACCGATTTGGCTCAAAAATGCCTTGTTCGCACAATTTCGCCTGTTTGTCAACCCAAATGGCTACGAAAAAATAAATAGACCACACTAGAATGATCCCCAACCTCTCTGGAATACCCCGATCGATTTTTGACCTATAGCACGCCTGGACCCCGAGCCCACCCCCGAAATCGTAGGATATAGCACACCGATTTGGCCTGAAAATGCCTCGTTCGTACTATTTCGCCCGTATGTCAACCCAAATGGCCACGAAAAATTAAACGAACCACACTGAGAGGATCCCTAACCTCCCTAGCATTCTTCGGTCGATTTTCAACCCAAAACCGTGGGCAATAGCATACCGATTTGGCCTGAAAATGTCCCGTTTGTATTGTTTCGCCCGTTTGTCCACCCAAAAGGCCACGAAAAATTAAACGGGCTATACTGGGATGATCCCTAACCTCCCTAGCATGCCCTTATCGATTTTCGGCCAATAACACACCTAAACACTAGGCCTACCCCCGAATCTGTGGGCAATAACACATCGATTTGGCCCGAAAAACCCAGTTCGCACCGTTTCGCCCAGTTATCCACCAAAATGGCCACGAAAAATTAAACGGACCACATTAGAACAATCCCTAACCTTCCTAGCTTATGCCGGTCAATTTTTGCCCCACAGCACATCCAAACCCCGGGCCCACCCCCAAAACCGTGGGAATTAGCACACCAATTTGGCCTGAAAATGCCGCGTTTATGGCATTTCACCCATTTGTCCACCCAAATGGCCGCTAAAGATTAAATGGACCACATTGGGTTGATCCTCAACCTCAGAGCCACGCACAGAATTATTTTTGACCCACACCACGCCCTTACCACGATCCCACCCCTAAAACCGTGGACTATACCACACCAATTTGGCCCGAAATACCCCGTTACCGTCGTTTTGCCCATTTTTCAACCAAATAGCCATGAAAAATTAAATGGACCACACTGGGACTATCCCCAACCTTCTTAACATGCCCCGATCAATATTTGGTCCAAAGAACGCTCGGATCCCGGGCCCACCACCAAAACCATTGTTGTAGCACATTGACTTAGCCCGAAAATGCCCCATTCGCATCGTTTTGCCCATTTTTTCCCAAATAGCCACAAAAAACTAAACAGACCACATTGGGGTGATCCCCAGCCTCCCTGGCATACCATGGATGATTTTAGGCCCACAACACACCCGGACCTCGGGACCACCCCCAAAACTGTGGACTATAGCACATTGATTTGGCCCGAAAATACCCCGTTCGTGCTGTATCGCTAGTTTATCCACCCAAATAGCCAAGAAAAATAAAACGGACCACACTAGGATCACATGCAGCACACCCAAACCTCGGGCCCACATCTAAAACCGTGGGCAATAACACACAGATTTGGCCAAAAAATTCCCTATTTGCGCCGTTTCGCTTGTTTGTCCACCCAAGTGTCCACAAAAAATTAAACGGACCACACTGGGACAATCCCCAACCTCCCTGGAATGCCCCTATTGATCTTTTATCCACAGCATGCCCGGACCCCGGGTCTACCCACAAAATTGTGAGTTATAGCATACCAATTTGGCCCAAAAATGCCTCGTTAGCGTGGTTTTGCCCGTTCATCAACCCAAATACCCATGAAAAATTAAAAGAACCATACTAAAATGATCCCTAATCTCCCTGGCTCACCCCAGTCAATTTTTGGCCTATATCACACTCGGAACCTGGGCCCACCCCCAAAATCGTAGGCTATAGCACACCGATTTGGCCCGAAAATATCCTATTCGCACCGTTTCACCTGTTTGTCCTCCCAAATGGCCACAAAAAATTAAACAGACCATACTGGGATGATCTCTAACCTCCCTGGCATGCCCTGATCAATTTTTGGCCCACAACACACCCGAACCCTAGGCCCACCCCCAAATCAGTGGGCAATAGCACACCGATTTGGCTCAAAAATGCCCCATTCATTCCATTTCACCCGGTTGTCCACCAACCTCCCTGGCATGCACCGATCAATTTTGGGCCCATAGCACACTCAAACCCTAGGCCCACCACCAAAACTGTAGGATATAGCACACTGATTTGGCTCGAAAATGCCTCTTTCGCGCCGTTTCACCCGTTTGACCACACAAATGGACTCGAATAAATAAATGGACCACACTAGGATGATCTCCAACCTCCCTGACACTCTCTAATCAATTTTTGATCCACGGCACCCTTGTACCCCGGGCCCACCTCCAAAACTGTAGGCTATAGCACACCAATTTTGCCCAAAAATGTCCCGTTCACGTCGTTTCACCTATTTTACCACCTAAATAACCTCAAATAAATAAACTGACCATATTGGGATGATCCCCAACCTCCCTGGCATGCCCCAATCAATTTTTGATGCACGGTACCCTTAGACCATGGGTCCACCTCCGAAATTGTGGGCTATAGCACATCAATTTGGCTCGAAAATACTTCGTTCCCTCCATTTCACCCGTTTGACCACCCAAATAGCCTCGAATAAATAAAAAAACCATACTGAGATGATCCCCAACCTCCCTGGCAAGCCCTGATCAATTTTTGACCTACGGTACCCCTGGACCTCGGGCCCACCACCGAAACCATAGGCTAAAGCATACCAATTTAGCCCAAAAATACCTCGTTTGCCCCGTTTTGCCTGTTTGACCACCCAAGTGGCCTCAAATAAATAAACGGACCACACTGGGATGATCCCCAACCTCTCTGGCATGTGCCGATCATCTTTTGGGCCACGGCACAGTTGGACCCCAAGCCCACCCTAAAACCGTTGACAATAGCACACCAATTTGGCCTGAAAAATGCCCCATTCATTTTGTTTTGCCCGTTTCACCACCCAAATAGCCTCGAGTAAATAAACAAACCATACTTGGACGATCCCCAAACTCAATAAAATGCCTCGGTCGATTATCGACCCACAAAATTCTCGGACCCTGGGTCTACCCCCAAAACCGTGGGTATAACATACCGATTTGGTCCAAAAATTCCCCTTTCATGCCGTTTCACTCTTTTCACCACCCAAATAGCCTCGAATAAATAAATGGATCATACTGGGATGATCCCCTACCTCCCTGACATGCCCCAATCAATTTTTAGCCAACATACCCCTGGACCCCAGGTCTACCCCTAAAACCGTGGGCTATAGCAAATCGATTTGGCCCGAAAATACCCCATTTTTGCCGTTTCACCCGTTTGACGATCCAAATGGCCTCAAATAAATGAACAGACCAAGATGGGACGATTCCCAACCTCCTTGTCCCACTTTGGTTAATTTTCGGCCCACGGCACCCCAGACTCTGGGCCTACCCCCAAAAACGTAGGCTATAGCACACCGATTTGGACTAAAAATGCCTCGTTCTTGATGTTTCGCCCGTTTCACCACTCGAATGGCCTCGAATAATTAAATGGAACATATTAACACGATCCCAACCTCCCTGACATGCCCCAGCACCCCCAGACCCCAGGCCCACCCCTAAAACCGTGGGTTATAGCACACTGATTTGGCTCGAAAATGCCTCATTCGCGCCGTTTTGCCCGTTCGACCACCCAAATAGCCTCGAATAAATAAATAGACCATACTGGGATGATCTCCAACCTCCCTAGCATGCCCCGATTGATTTTTGACCCACGACACACCCATACCCCGCGCCCATCCCTAAAATCGTAGACTATAGCATACCAATTTGGCCCAAAAATACCCCGTTCGCACTATTTTGCCCGTTTGACCACCGAATAGCCTCGAATAAATAGACGAACCACACTAGGACGATTCGAAACCTCTCTAAAATGCCCCAATCGATTTTTAACCCATGATCCTTCGGGCCTCGGGCCCACACCCTAAACCATGGGCATAACACATCGATTTGGTCCAAAAATGCCCATTTCACATTTTTTTACCCATTTGACCACCCAAATGGACTTGAATAAATAAACGGACCACACTGGGATGATCCTCTGCCTCCCTGCCATGTCCCGATCGATTTTTGGCCTACGGTACCCCCGAATCCTGGGTCCACCCCCAAAATTATGGGTTATAGCACACCAATTTAGCCTAAAAATGCCCCTTTCAAGTCGTTTTGCCTGTGTGGCCACCCAAATGGCCTCATCCCCAAAACCATGGGCTATAGCACACTAATTTGGCCCGAAAATACCTCATTCATGCTGTTTTGCCCGTTCGACTACCCAAATGGCCTCGAATAAATAAACAGATCGCATTGGGATGATTCTCAACACCCCTGACATGCCTCGATTGATTTTCATCCTATGTGACACCCATACCCTAGGCCCATCCCCAAAATCGTGGGCTATAGCACATCAATTTAGCCTAAAAATCCCTCGTTCATGCTGTTTCACCTGTTCGACCACCCAAATAAGCTCGAATAAATAAATAGACCGCACTGGAATGATTTTTAACCCCTTGGCATGCCCCGATCAATTTTTATCCTATGATACCCCCATACCGTGGGCCCGCTCCTGAAACCATATGCTATAGCACATTGATTTAGCCAAAAAATGCCTTATTCGCACCGTTTTGCCCTTTTGACCACACAAATGGACTCAAATAAATAAATAGACCACACTGAGATGATCCCCTACCTCCCTGGCACTCCTCGGCTGATTTTTATCCTATGAAACCCCCAAACCTTGGGCCCACCCAAGAAATAGTAGGCTATAGCTCACTAATTTTGCTCGAAAATGCCCTATTTGTGCCGTTTTGCCTGTTTGACCACCAAATAGCCTCGAATAAATAAATCAACCACACTGGCATGAACCCCAACTTCCTTGAACTGCCTCAGTTGATTTTCAGCCTACGACACCCTCGGACCCCAAAACCACCCCCAAAAGCATGGGCTATAGCATATCAGTTTAGCTAAAAAATGTCCCGTTTGTGCCGTTTCTCCTATTTGACCACCCAAATAGCCTTGAATAAATAAATGGACCACATTGAGATGATCCCCAACCTCACTGACATGCCCCGAACAATTTTTGGCCCACGACACCCCTAAATTCTGGGCCCACCCCCAAAACCGTGGGCAAAGCACACCGATTTGGAACTAAAATGCTTTGTTCATGTTGTTTCGCCTGTTTAACCAACCAAATAGCCTCGAATAAACAAATGGACCACACTGAGATGATCCCCAACCTCCCTGGTATGCCCCGGTCGACTTTCGGCCCACGACACCCTCGGACCCCGCGCCCACTTTAAAAAGCATAGGCTATAGCACACCAAAAATGCCCCATTCATGCCGTTTTACCAGTTTGACCACCTAAATGGCTATAAAAAATTAAATGAGCCACACTAGAATGATCCCCAACCTCCCTGAAATGCGACGATCGATTTTCGGCCCACAGCATGCTCGGACCCTAGTCCTTCCCCTAAAACTGTGGGCTATAGCACACCGATTTGACCCTAAAATACCCCGTTTGCATTGTTTCGCCCGTTTATCTACCCAAATATCCACTAAAAATTAAACGGACCACACTGGGATGATTCTTAACCTCCCTGGCACACCTCAGTTGATTTTTGGCACACAGCACGCCCGAACCTCAGAACCACCCCCAAAACCATGGGCTATATAACATCGATTTCACCTGAAAACAATCCGTTCATGCTGTTTTGCCAGTTTGTCCACCCAAATAGCCACAAATATTTAAACGGGCCACACTGGGATGATCCCCAACCTTCTAGTATACTCCAGGGAGGTTGGGGATCATCCCAGTATGGTTTGTTTAATAATTTGTGGCCATTCGGGTGGGCAAACGAGTAAAATGGTGCGAATGGATTATTTTCAGGCCAAATTGATGTTATATAGCCTACGATTTTAGGGGTGGTCCCGAGGTTTGGGCATGTTAAATGCCAAAAATTGACTGAGATGTACCAGGGAGGTTGGGAATCATCCCAGTATGGTCCGTTTAATTTTTCGTGGCTATTTGGGTGGACAAATAAGAGAAACGATGCAAACGAGGTATTTTAGGGTCAATTCAGTGTGCTATAAGCCACGATTTTGTGGGTGGGATCAGGGTCCGAGCATGCTATGGGATAAAATCGACCAGGACATTCTAGGGAGGTTAGGGATCATCCCAGTATGGCCCGTTTAATTTTTTATGGCCATTTGGGTGGACAAACGGGCAAAACAGCACGGATGAGGCATTTTTGGGCCAAATCGGTGTTTTATAGCCCATAATTTTGGGGGTGGGCTCGAGGTTCGGACGTTCTGTGGGCCAAAAATTGAATGAGGCATGTTAGGGAGGTTGGGAATCATCTCAATATAGTCCGTTTAATTTTTCTTAGCCATTTGGAAGCACAAATGGGGGAAATGGCATGAACGAGGCATTTTTGGGCCTAATCTGTGTGCTATAGCGCATGGTTTTGAGGGTGGGTCCAGGGTACGGGCGTCCTGTGGGTTAAAAATTGATCGGGGCATGCCAGGGAGGTTGGGGATCATTGCAGTGTGGTCTATTTAATTTTTTGTGTCTATTTGGTTGGACAAATGGCTGAAACGATGCAAATGGGGTATTTTTGGGCCAAATCGATGTGCTATAGCCCACAGTTTTGGAGGTGGGCTCAGGGTCGGGGCGTGCTGTCGGCCAAAAATTGATCGGGGCATGCTAGAGTGGTTAGGGATCATCCCAGTATGGTTTATTTTATTTTTAATGGCTATTTAGGTGGCCAAACAAGTGAAATAGTGTGAATGGGGCATTTTTGGGAAAAATCGGTGTGATATAGCCCACGATTTTGGGGGTGGGCTCGGGGTCCAAGCGTGCCGTGGGCTAAAAATTGATCGAGGTATGCAGAGAGGTTGGGGATCGTCCTAATGTGGTCTGTTTAATTTTTTGTGACCATTTCGATGGGTAAACGGGCAAAAGGGTGCAAATGGGGCATTTTCGGTCCAAATTGGTATGCTATAGCCCAGGGTTTTGGGGGTAGGCCGAGGGTCTGGGCGTGCTATGGGCCAAAAATCAACTGGGGCATGCCAGGGAGGTTGGGGATCATTCCAGTGTCATCTATTTAATTTTTCGTGGCCATTTAGGTGGAGAAACAGGTGAAATAGCACAAACGGGGCATTTTATGGCCAAATCGGTGTGCTATAGCCTACGGTTTTGGGGGTGGGCTTCTGGTTCAGGTATGTTGTGGCCCAAAATTTGATCGAGGTGTGACAAGGAGGTTGGGGATCATCCATCCCAGTATGGCTTGTTTGATTTTTTATGTCTATTTGGGCGGACAAACAGACGTAATAATGCGACTGGGGTATTTTCGGGAAAAATCAGTGTTCTATAGCCCATGGTTTTTTGTGGTGGGCCCAGGGTTCTGGCTTGCTATGAGCCAAAAATTGAGTGAGGCGTGTCAGGGAGGTTGGGAATCATCCCAGTGTGGTCCGTTTATTTTTTCATGACTATTTGGGTGGATAAACAGGCGAAATGGTGCAAATGGGGCATTTCGGGCCAAATCGGTGTGCTTAGCCTACGTTTTCAGGGGTGCGCTCGGGGTTCAGTTGTGCTGTAGGACAAAAATTGATTGGGGCATATCAGGGAGGTTAGGGATCATACCAGTGTAGTCTGTTAAATTTTTCATGGCCATTTGGGTAGAGAAACGGGCAAAACGGAATGAACGGGGCATTTTTGGGCCAAATTGGTGTGCTATAGCCCACGGATTTTGGTGAAGGCCTGGGGTCCGAGCATGTTGTGGGCCAAAAATTGATCGGGGCATGCCAGGGAGGTTAGGGATTGTCCCAGTGTTGTTCGTTTAATTTTTCATGGCCATTTGGGTAGGGAAACGGGTAAAACTACGTGAACGGGGTATTTTCGGGCTGAATCGATATGATACAGCCCATAACTTTGGAGGTGGGCTCGGGGTCCGGGCATGCTGTGGGCTAAAATTTGAATGGGGCATGCCAGGGAGGTTGGGGATCAACCTAGTGTGGTCCGTTTAATTTTTTGTATCTATTTGGGTGGACAAACGGGCAAAATGGTGCAAATGGGGCATTTTTGGGCCAAATCGGTATGCTATAGCCCACGATTTTGGAGGTGGGTCCAGGGTCCTGACATGATGTGGGCCCAAAATTGATCGGGGCATACCAAAGAAGTTGGGAAACATCCTAATATGGTCCGTTTATTTTTTTGTGGCCATTCGGTTGGACAAACAGACGAAACAGCTTGAACGGGGCTTTTTATGGCCAAATTGATGTGCTATAGCCCATGGTTTCGAGGGTGGGCCTAGATTCTGGGCCTACTGTGGAATAAATATCCATTGGAGTATCCCAGGGAGGTTGGGATCGTCCTAGTATTGTCCGTTAAATTTTTGTGGCCATTTAGTTGGAGAAACGGGTGAAATTTCATGAATGGGGCATTTTCAGGCCAAATCAGTGTGTTATATCCCATGGGTTTGGGGGTGGGCTCAGGGTCCAGGTATTCTGTGTGTCAATAATTGATCGGAGCGTGCCAGAGAGGTTAGGGATCATCCCAGTATGGTTTGTTTAATTTTTTGTGGCCATTTGGGTGGACAAATGGGAGAAACGGTGTGAATGGGGCATTTTTGGGCCAAATCGGTGTGCTAAAGCCCATGGTTTCGGGTGTGATCCCGAGAACGAGCATGATATGGGCTAAAAATCAATCGGTGCATGCCAGAGACATTAGGGATCATCCCAGTCTGGTCCATTTAATTTTTTGTGGCTATTTGGGTGAATAAACGATGAAATGTTATGAAAGAGACATTTTTAGACCAATTCGATTTGCTATAGCCCACGGTTTCAGGGGTGGGCTGGGAGTCCGAGGGTGCTGGGGGTCAAAAATTGACTGAGGCGTGTCATGGAGGTTTTGGATCATCGCAGTGTGATCCTTTTAATTTTTTGTGGCCATTTAGGAGGACAATGGGCGAAACGGCATGGACAGGACATTTTCATGCCAAATCGATGCGCTATAGACCATAATTTTAGGGGTGGGCTTGGGGTCCGGGAGTTCTGCAGGCCAAAAATTGATCGGGATTGTTCCAGGGAGGTTGGGTATCATCCCAGTATAGTTTGTTTAATTTTTTGTGGCCAATTAGGTGGACAAACGGGCAAAACGGCGCGAACAGGGCATTTTCAGGCTAAATTGGTGTGCTATAGCCCACGGTTTTGGGGGTGGGCCCGAAGGTTGTGCGTGTTGTATGCCAAAATTTGATCGAAGCATGCCAGGGAGGTATGGGATCATCTCAGTGTGGTTCGTTTAATTTTTTATGGCCATTTGGGTGGACAAATGGGCGAAACGGTGCGAATAAAGCATTTTCGGGCCAAATCAGCATGCTATAGCCCATGGTTTTGCGGGTGGGCCCTGGTTCAGGGGTGTGCTCTGGGCCAAAAATTGATCAGAGCTTGTCTGAGAGGTTGGGGATAATCCCAGTGTGGTCCGTTTAATTTTTTGTGGAAATTTGGGTGGACAAATAGGCGAAACGACGCGAACGAGGCATTAATGGGCCAAATCGGTGTGCTATACCCACAGTTTTGGGGGTGGACCCAGGGTTCGAGCGTTCTGTGGGCCAAAAATCTACCTGGGCATGTTAGGGAGGTTGGGGATTGGTCCAGTGTGATCTTTTTAAATTTTGTGGCCATTTCGGCGGACAAACGGGCGAAACGGTGATAACGGGGCATTTTCAGGGTAAATTGGTGTGCTATAGCCCATGGTTTCAAGGATGGGCCCAGGGTTTGGGTGTGGTGTAGGTCAAAAATTGATTGGTGCATGCCTAGGAGGTTGGGGATAATCCCAGTGTAGTCCGTTTTATTTTTTGTGACCATTTGGGTGGACAAATGGGCAAAACAACACAAATGGGGCTTTTTCAGGCCAAATCGGTGTGCTATAGCCCACGGTTTTAGGGGTGAGCCTGGGTTTTGGGTGTGATGTGGGATGAAAATCAATCGGGGCATACTACAGAGGTTGGGTATCATCCTAGTATGGTTCGTTAATTTTTCGTGGCCATTTGGGTGGAAAAACGACGAAACAGCGCGAACGAGGCATTTTTGAGCCTAATTAGTGTGCTATAGGCTACGATTTTGGGCATGCTTTGGGTTAAAAATCGATCAGGAGAGTCAAGGATATTGAAGATCATCCCAGTATGGTTCATTTAATTTTTTGTGGTTATTTGGGTGGATAAACAGGCAAAACGGGGCATTTTTGGGCTAAATCAGTGTGTTATAGCCCACGGTTTTGGGGGTGGGCCTAGGGTCCGAGCGTTCTACGGGACAAAAATTGACCGAGGTATGCCAAGGAGGTTGGGGATCATCTTAGTATGGTCTGTTTAATTTTATTTGGCCATTTGGATGGACAAACGGGAGAAATGACAGTAACAGGGCATTTTTAGGCCAAATAGGTGTGCTATAGACCATGATTTTGGGGGTTGGCCCAGGGTCCGGGCGTGCTATGAGCCAAAAATTGACCGAGGTAAGCCAGGGAGGTTGGGGATCATCCAAGTATGGTCCATTTAATATTTCTCGGCCATTTAGGTGGACAAACGAGTGAAACGGAGCAAATGGGTCATTTTCGGCCTAAATTGGTGTGCTATAACTCACGGTTTTAGTGGTGGATCTAGGTTCCAGGTGTGTTGTAGGTGAAAAATCAACTGAGGCATGCCAAGGAGGTTGGGGATCGTCCCAGTGTGGTCCGTTTAATTTTTTGTGGCCATTTGGGTGGACAAATGAGTGAAATGGTGCGAACGGGGCATTTTCGGGCCTAATCGATGTGCTATAACCCACAATTTTAGGGGTGGGTCTGGGGTACGATAGTACTGTGGGCTAAAAATTCACCGGGCTTGTCATGGAGGTTAGGGATCGCCCCAGTGTAGTCCGTTTAATTATTCATGGCCATTTGGGTGAACAAATAGGCGAAACGACGCGAACGGGGCATTTTTGGGCCAAATTTGTGTGCTGTAGCCCACGGTTTCGGGGGTGGCCCCATGGTTCGATCGTGTTGTGGGCCATAAAATTGATCAGGGTGTACCAGAGAGGTTTGGGATCATCCCAATGTGGTCCACTTAAATTTTGATGGCCATTTGGGTGGATAAATGGGTGAAACAGCGCGAAAGGGGCATTTTCGGGCCAAATCGATGTGCTATAGCCCACAGTTTTGGGGGTGGGATCGGGATCCGGGAGTACTGTTAGCTAAAAATCAACCGTGGGGTGCCTGGGAGGTTGAGGTCATTTTCTGGCCAAATCGGTGTGCTATAAGCCAAAGTTTTGGGGGTGAGCCAGTGGTCCGGGGATGGTGTGGGAAGAAAATTGATCGGGGCGTTCCAGGCAGGTTGGGGATCATCCCAGTGTAGTCCATTTAATTTTTCGTGGCCATTTTTGTAGAAAAACTGGCGAAACAATGTAAATAGGGCATTTTCATGCCAAATCGGTGTGCTAAAGCCTACGGTTTCGGGGACAAGTTTAGGGTCCGGGCGTGCTATGGGCGAAAAATTTATGGGGGCATGCCAGGGACATTGGGGATCGACTCAGTGTGGTCCATTTATATTTTTGTGGCCATTTGGGTGGACAAATGGGCAAAACGGCACAAACGGGGCTTTTTCGGGCCAGTCGGTGTGGTATAGTCCACGGTTTTGGGGGTGGGCTCGGGGTCCGGGTGTACTATGGGCCAAAAATTTACCGAGGCATGCCAAGGAAGTTGGGGATCATCCCAGTGTGGTCCGTTTAATTTTTTGTGGCCATTTCGGTGGACAAACGGGCTAAATAGCGTTAATGGGGCATTTTCGGGCCAAATCGATGTGCTATAGCCCACGGACCCGGGGTCCGGCTGTGCTGTGGGCCAAAAATCGAATGAGGCATGCCAGAGAGGTTGGGAATCATCCTAGTGTGGTTCGTTTAATTTTTCATGTCCAATTGGGTGGACAAACTGGCAAAACGGCCCTAACGGGCATTTTCGGGCGAAATTGGTGTGCTATAGCCCATGATTTTGGGTGTGGGCTCGGGTTCCAAATGTGTTGTATGCCAAAAATGGACCGGGGCATGCCAGGGAAGTTGGGGATCGTCCCAGTGTGGTCCGTTTAATTTTTTATGGCCTTTTGGGTGGACCAACAGGCGAAACAACGCGAACGGGGCATTTTCGAGCTAAATCGATGTGCTTTAGCGCACGGTATCGGGGGTTGGCCTAGGTTTGGGAGTGCTGTGTGACAAATATAGATCGGGGCATGACAAAGAGGTTGGGGATCATCCCAGTGTGGTCCGTTAAATTTATTGTGGCCATTTGGGAGGACAAACGGGCAAAACGACGTGAATAGGGCATTTTTAGGCCAAATCGGTGTGCTATTGCCCATGGTTTCAGGGGTGGACCTGAGGTCCTGGCGTGCTGTGGGCCAAAAATCGAATGGGGCATCCAGAAAGATTCGGGATCATCCCAGTGTAGTCCATTTAATTTTTCGTGGCCATTTGTGTGGACAAACGGGCGAAACGGTGTGAATGGGGCATTTTCGGACCAAATCGGAGTGCTGTATCCCATGGTTTTGGGGGTGGGCTAATGTCCTGCGATGCTGTGGGCCAAAAATCGACTGGGCGTGCTAGGAAGGGTGGAGATCGTCCCAACGTGGTCCGTTTAATTTTTTTTGCCGTTTGGGTGGTCAAATGGGCAAAACGATGCGAACGGGGCATTTATGGTCAAAATGTTATGGGTCCACCCCCAATGCCGTGGGCTATAGCACATCGATTCATCCCAAAAATGCCATGTTCGTGTCGTTTCGCCCGTTTGTCCACCCAAATGGCCATAAAAAATTAAACAGACCACACTGGGATAATTCCCAACCTCCCTGGCATGCCCCGATCGATTTTCGGCCCACAGAACGCTCGGACCCTTGGCCTTCCCCCAAAATCGTGGGCTATAACACACCGACTTGGCCTAAAATTGCTTCGTTCGGGCCGTTTCGCCCGTTTGTCCACCCAAATGACGAAGAAAAAATAAACCGACCATACTGGTATGATCCTCAACCTCCCTGACATGCCTCGATTGATTTTTGGCCCACAGTGCGCCCGAACCCCAGGCCTACCTCTGAATCCGTAGGTTATAGTACACCAATTTGGACCAAAAATACCTGTTTGTGCTGTTTCATCCGTTTATCCACCCAAATGGCCACAAAAAATTAAATGGACCATACTAGAATGATCCGTACCCTCCCTGGCACTCCCCTGTCAATTTACGGCCCACAACACGCCCGAACCCCGGGCCCACCCCCAAAACCGTAGGCTATAGCCACCGATTTGTCCTGTCGTTTGCATCGTTTTGCCCGTTTCTCCATCCAAATAGCAACAAAAAATTAAACAGACTACACTGGGACGATCCCCAACCTTCCAGTCATGCCCTGGTCGATTTTTAGCACACAGCACGCCTGGACCCTGGGCCCACACGTGAAACCTTGGGCTATAGCACACTGATTTGGCCTAAAAATACCTCGTTCACACTGTTTCGCCCGTTTGTCCACCAAATGGAGATTAAAAATTAAATGGACCATACTGGGATGATCCCCAACCTCCCTGGCATGCCTCGGTTGATTTTTGGCCTACAACATGCCCGTACCTCGGGTCCACCCTCGATACTGTGGGCTATAGCACACCAATTCTGCTCGAAAATGCACCGTTTGAGCCGTTTCACCCGTTTGTCCACTCAAATGGCCATGAAAATTAAATGGACCATACTTGGATGACCCCTAACCTCCCTGGCATGCCCCGGTCGATTTTCAACCCACAGCACGCCCGAACCCCAGGTCCACCCCTAAAATCGTGGGCTATAGCACTCCAATTTAGCACGACAACACCTCGTTCACACTGTTTCGCTCGATTTTCCACCCAAATGGCCAAGAAAAATTAAACAGACCACACTGGGATGATCCCAAACGTCCCTGGCAT
>JAPEIP010000009.1:4220528-4237287 GCA_026120095.1 Capsicum chinense
AAATGACGAAGAAAAAATAAACCGACCATACTGGTATGATCCTCAACCTCCCTGACATGCCTCGATTGATTTTTGGCCCACAGTGCGCCCGAACCCCAGGCCTACCTCTGAATCCGTAGGTTATAGTACACCAATTTGGACCAAAAATACCTGTTTGTGCTGTTTCATCCGTTTATCCACCCAAATGGCCACAAAAAATTAAATGGACCATACTAGAATGATCCGTACCCTCCCTGGCACTCCCCTGTCAATTTACGGCCCACAACACGCCCGAACCCCGGGCCCACCCCCAAAACCGTAGGCTATAGCCACCGATTTGTCCTGTCGTTTGCATCGTTTTGCCCGTTTCTCCATCCAAATAGCAACAAAAAATTAAACAGACTACACTGGGACGATCCCCAACCTTCCAGTCATGCCCTGGTCGATTTTTAGCACACAGCACGCCTGGACCCTGGGCCCACACGTGAAACCTTGGGCTATAGCACACTGATTTGGCCTAAAAATACCTCGTTCACACTGTTTCGCCCGTTTGTCCACCAAATGGAGATTAAAAATTAAATGGACCATACTGGGATGATCCCCAACCTCCCTGGCATGCCTCGGTTGATTTTTGGCCTACAACATGCCCGTACCTCGGGTCCACCCTCGATACTGTGGGCTATAGCACACCAATTCTGCTCGAAAATGCACCGTTTGAGCCGTTTCACCCGTTTGTCCACTCAAATGGCCATGAAAATTAAATGGACCATACTTGGATGACCCCTAACCTCCCTGGCATGCCCCGGTCGATTTTCAACCCACAGCACGCCCGAACCCCAGGTCCACCCCTAAAATCGTGGGCTATAGCACTCCAATTTAGCACGACAACACCTCGTTCACACTGTTTCGCTCGATTTTCCACCCAAATGGCCAAGAAAAATTAAACAGACCACACTGGGATGATCCCCATCCTCCCTGGCACGCCCCGGTCAATTTTTTACGAACACCACGCCCGGACTCCGGACCCACGCCCTAAATCGTGTCCTATAGCACACCGATTTGGCTCAAAAATGCCCCCTTCATGCCGTTTCGCCCATTTGTCCACCCAAATAGCCATGAAAAATTAAAAGGATCACACTGGGATGATCCCCAGTCTCACTGGCATATCCCGATTGATTTTTTCCCCATGGTCGGACCCTGGGGCCACCCCCAAAACCGTGGGCTATAGCACACCGATTTGGCCCCAAAATGTCCCATTTGAGCCATTTCGCCCATTCGTCCACCCAAATAGGCACAAAAATTAAACGGACCACACTGGGATGATCCCTAACTTCCTTTGCACACCCCAATCGATTTTTTTATTTTTGACCCACAGCATACCCGTACCCCTACCCTCCCCCTAAATCGTGGGCTATAGCACACCTATTTAGCACAAAAATGCCCCATTCGTGCCGTTTCTCCCGATTGCTTACTCTAATTGCTATGAAAAATTAAATGGACCACACTGGGATGATCCCTAACTTCCCTGGTATAGCCCGGTCAATTTTCTGCCCACAACACGCCTGAAACCTGGGCCCATCCCCCAAACCGTGGGCTATAGCAGACCAATTTAGCTGAAAATGCCCCGTTCTCGCCGTTTCTCCTGTTTGTCCACTCAAATGGCCACGAAAAATTAAATGAATCACAATGGGATGATCCTCAACTTCCCAGGAATGCCCCGGTCAATTTTTGACCCACAGCACACCTGGACCCCAGGCTCACCCCCAAAACCATGGCCTATACCACACAGATTTGGCCTAAAAATGCCTCGTACGTGCAGTTTTGCCCGTTTGTCCACCCAAATGGCCACAAAAAATTAAACGAACCATACTGGGATGACCCCCAACCACCCTGGCACGTCCCAATCGATTTTTGGCCCACAGTACGCCCATACCCCGAGCCCACCCTCAAAACCGTCGGTTATAGCACACTGATTTGACCGAAAATGCCCCGTTCGCAATATTTTTCCCGTTTATCCAACCAAATGCCCAGGAAAATGTAAACGAGACACTTTGGATGATCCCTAACCTCCTAGAATACCCCGATCAATTTTTGGCCCACAGCATGCCCGAACCTTGGATCCACCCCCTAAACCGTAGGCTATAGAACACAGATTTGGACCAAAAATGCCCCGTTCGCGATGTTTCGCCCGTTTGTCCACCCAAATAGCCATGAAAAATTAGACGGACCACACTGGGATGACTCCCAACCTCTCTGGCATGCCCTGGTCAATTTTATTCCCACAACATGCCCGTACGCCATGCCCACTTCCAAAATCGTGGGCCATAGCATACCGATTTGGCCCAAAAATGCCCCGTTCATGCCCTTTTTCCCATTTGTCCACCTAAATGGCCAAGAAAAATTAAACAGACCATACTTAGACGATCCCCAACCTTCTTGGAATGCCCCGATAGATTTTTTTACCCATATCATGCCCGGACCCCGGGCCTACCCCTAAAATCTTGGGCTATAGCACACCGATTTGGCCCGAAAATGCCTCATTCACATCGTTTTGTCTGTTTGCCAACCCAAATGCCCAGAAAAAATTAAACGAACCATACTGGGATGATCCCCAACCTCCCTAACACGCCCTAGTCAATTTTTGACCCACACCATGCTCGGACCCCGGGCTCAGCCCCAAAACTATGGGCTATAGTACACCGATTTGGCTCGAAAATGCACCGTTCACTCCGTTTCGCCCGTTTGTCTACCCATATAGCCACAAAAAATTAAACAGACCATACTGGGATGATTCCTAACCTCCCTGCCATGCCACAATCGATTTTTAGCCTACAGCACGCTCGAAGCCCGGGCCCACCCCTGAAATCGTGAGGTGTAGCACACCGATTTGGCCCAAAAATACCCTGTTCGCACCGTTTTGCCCGTTTATCCACCTAAATAGTCACGAAAAATTAAACGGACCACACTGTGATGATCTCCAACCTCTTTGGTATGCCCCGATTAATTTTTGGCCCACAACACGCTTAAAACTCGAGACCACCCCTGAAACCGTGGGCTATAGCACACAAATTTGGCCAAAAAATGCCTCGTTCGTGCTGTTTTGCCCGTTTGTGCACCCAAATGGCCACAAAAAATTAAACGAATTATACTAGGATGATCCCCAACCTCCTGGCATGCCCCGATCAATTTTTGACCCACAGCACGCCCAGACCCCTGACCCACCCCCAAAATCGTGGGCTACAAAACACCAATTTGGTTCGAAAATACTCCATTCACGCCTTTTCACCTGTTTGACCACCCAAATAGCCAAGAAAAATTAAATGGACCACAGTAGGACGATCCCCAAATCTCTAGCATGCCCCAATCGATTTTTGGTCCACAACACACCCAGACCTTAGGCCCACAGCCAAAACCGTAGGCTCTAGCACATCGATTTAGCCCCAAAATGCCCCGTTCGCACCATTTCGCCCGTTTGTCCACCAAATGGCAATGAAAAATTAAACGTACCACACTAGGACAATCCTCAACCTCCTAGCATACCCCGATTGATTTTTGGCCAACATCACGCTCGAACCCTGATCTCATCCCCTAAACCGTGGGCAATAGCACATTGATTAGGCCCGAAAATACCTTGTTCGTGCCATTTCACTCGTTTGTCAACACAAATGGCCACGAAAAATTAAACGGACTAAACTGGGATGATCCCCATTCTCCCTAGCATGCCCCGGTCGATTTTTGGCCCACAGCATGCCCAGACCCTAGGCCCACCCCCAAAACCGTAGGCTATAGCACAAAGATTTTGCCCAAAAATGCCCCGTTCACAATGTTTCTCCCGTTTGTCCACCCAAATGGCCATGAAAAATTAAATAGACCAAATTGGGATGATCCTCAACCTCCATGGCACGGACCGGTCAATTTTTGGCCTACATCATCATCAAACCATGGGCCCACCCCTGAATATGTGGGCTATAGTACACCAATTTGGCCCAAAAATGCCTTGTTCGTGCCGTTTCGCCAGTTTGTCTATCCAAATGGCCACAAAAAATTAAATGGACCACACTGGGATAATCTCCAACCACCCTGGCACGCCCCGATCTATTTTTAACCTACAGCACGCTCGGACCCCGAGCCCACCCTCAAAATCGTGGGATATAGCACACCGATTTAGCCTAAAAAATGCCTCGTTCGCGTCATTTCGCTCGTTTGTCAACCCAAATGGCCACAAATAATTAAATGAACCATAGTGGGAGGATCCCCAACCTCTCTTGCATTCCCCAGTCGATTTTTGACCCACAGCATGTCCGGACCCCAGACCCACCCCCAAAACCATAGGCAATAGCACACCGATTTGGCCTAAAAATGTCCTATTTGCATCGTTTTGCCCGTTTGTCCACCCAAATGGACACGAAAAATTAAACGGGCCATACTGGGATGATCCCTAACCTCCCTAGCATACACCTATAAATTTTTGGCTCACAACACACCCAAACACCGGGCCCACCCTCGAATCCGTTGGCAATAGCACACCGATTTGGCCAAAAATACCCAGTTCGTACCGTTTCGCCTAGTTATACACCAAAATGGCCATGAAAATTAAATGGACCACACTTGAATAATCTCCAACCTCCCTGGCTTGTGTCGGTCAATTTTTGGCCCACAGCACGTTCGAACCGCAGGCCCACCCCCAAAACCATGGGATTTAGCACACCGATTTGGCCCAAAAATGTCGCGTTCATGCCGTTTCACCTATTTGTCCACCCAAATGGTTTCTAAAACTTAAACGGAACACACTGGATTGATCCTTCACCTTCCAGGCACGCCCCAAATGATTTTTGACCTACACCACGCCCTTACCCCAAGCCCACCCCTAAAACCGTGGGCTATAGCACACCAATTTGGCTCAAAATATCCCGTTCTCATCGTTTCGCCCGTTTTCCACCCAAATAGCAATGATATCCAACCTCCTAGTCATACCCCAATCGACTTTTGGTCTAAATCATGCTTGAATCTCGAGCCCACCCCCAAAACTGTGGGCTATAGCACACCGACTTGGCCCAAAAATGCCCCATTCATGCCGTTTCGCCCATTTTTCCCCCAAATAGCCACGAAAAACTAAACGGACCACACTAGGATGATCCCCAACCTCCCTGGCATGCCATGGTCAATTTTCAGCCCACAGCACACCCGGACCCCAGGCACACCCCCAAAACCATGGACTATAGCACATCGATTTTGCCCGAAAATACCCTATTTATGCCGTATCGCTGGTTTATCCACCCAAATGGCCAAGAAAAATTAAATGGACCACACTAGGACCACACGTATCCCACCCGAACCTCAGGCCCACCTTTGAAACCGTGGGCAATAGCACACAGATTTGGCACAAAAATGCCCCGTTTGCGTCATTTCGCCTGTTTGTCCACCCAAGTGGCCATAAAAAATTAAATGGACCACACTGGGACAATCCCCAAACTCCCTGGCATGGCCCTATTGATCTTTTATCCACAGCACACCCAAACCCCGGGTCCACCCCCAAAATCGTGGGCTATAGCACACCAATTTGGCCCAAAATACCTCGTTTGTGTGGTTTCACCCATTTGTTAACCCAAATACCCATGAAAAATTAAACAAACCACACTAAAATGATCCCTAATCTCACTGGCTCACCCCAGTCAATTTTTGGCTGGCATCACGCTCAAACCTCGAGCCCACCCTCAAAATCATGGGCTATAGCACACTGATTTGGCCCGAAAATATCCCATTCATGCTGTTTTGCCCGTTTGTCCTCCTAAATGGAGACAAAAAATTAAACGAATGATACTGGGATGATCCTAACCTCCCTGGAATGCCCCAGTCAATTTTTGGCCCACAGGACACCTGGACCCTGGGCCCACCCCTAAATTTGTGGGCAATAACATATCGATTTGGCTAAAAAAAGCCCCGTTCGCTCCATTTCACCCGGTTATCCACCCAAATGACCATAAAAAATTAAACGGACCACACTAGAACAATCCCCATCCTCCCTGGCATACGCCGATCAATTTTTGGCCCATAGAACACCCAAACCCTGGGCCCACCACTAAAACTGTAGGATATAGCACACCGATTTGGCCTGAAAATGCCCCGTTCACACCTTTTTACCCATTCGTCCACCCAAATGGCCACAAAAAATTAAAAAAACCACACTAGGACGATCCCCAACCTCCCTGGCATGCCCCGATCAATTTTCGACCCACACCATACCCTGATCTCGAGGCCATCCCCAAAATCGTGGGTTATAGCACATCAATTTGGCTTAAAATGCCCCGTTCGCATCGTTTCTCCCATTTGGCCACCCAAATTACCATAAAGAATTAAACGAACCACACTGGGACTATCCCCAACCTCCCTGGCATGCCGCAGTTGATTTTTAGTACACAGCACGCACGAACCCAGGGTCCACCCCCAACACCGTGGGCAATAGCACACAAATTTGACCCAAAAATACCCCGTTCACACCGTTTCACTTGTTTGTCCAACCAAATGGCCACAAAATATTAAACAGACTATGCTGAGATGATCCTCAACCCCCCTGGTATGCCCCAATCAATTTTCATCCCATAACACGTCTGAATCCTTGGCCCATCCCTAAAACTGTAGGCTATAGCACACCATTTAGCCTAAAAATGCTCCATTCACATCGTTTCGCCCGTTTGTCCTAAACAAAATGTAATGTACCATTTTTCAGGAGGGTCCTGAATAGAAAGTAAAGTCCCATTATTCAGGAGGGTCATGAACAGAAAGTAAAGTCCCATTTTTCAGGTGGGTCCTGAACAAAAGTAAAATCCTATTTTTTAAGAGGGTCCTGGACAGAAAGTAAAGTCCTATTTTTAGGAGGGTCCTGAACAAAAAGTAACCTCCCATTTTTTAGGAGGGTCCTACACAGAAAGTAAAATCCCATTTTTCAGGAGGGTCCTGAACAGAAAGTAAAATCCCATGAATGTCCTTTTCCAATGGTAGTTGAATTAAGTTAAGCGATTTTACCCCTGTTTCAACAAAGAAAATTTGTCAGTTAAAAACATAGTAGTGGCTGCAGCACTTGGCTATCCCGACCTGCTCAAGTGTTCATTCCCTACATTTTATTTCAGATTGCTGAAACTTGCCCTTGCTTTGTTGCGTCATTGACCTAAACTCAGATTAGTAAGAGTGGCTCTAAAGTAAACACAATATTTCTGCTTTTCCATGCTTCTCAGATAGACCTTTAAACCTTGATATTTCCATGAGTTCCCAGACTTGTCTATTGATAAAACTTTTGCATGCCTTATTTCAGCTCACAATTATATCCCTTTCATGTGTTGGCCTTTTGTCTCACTTTCTGCAATTAAAGAAGCTGGTAGCCAGTTTTGAAATCTTTTCTCACTTGTTTTAGCATAGACTTGACTCAAAGACAAGAGGAAAATGACAATAATTTTATGTTTTATTTGGACAACTAACTCAATAAAATATAAATATAACTAAAGAGAAGAAAGAAACGACGATGAATGTCCCTATTGAAAAAAGATGAAAGAAAAGTTTACCTTAAAATGACAGTCAACTCTAATGAATATGACATGCATATCGAATTAAACTGCCTGATCTTTCCATCCAAAACTCTCATAAATTGTTGTTGAGTTAATGACCCTAAAATTGAATTACTTTCTTAGGGCAATTGCATTAAGACCTCATTTGGTTAGTGGTGCCTTGAACGGTTTTTTCCAACAAGCCTCTCTCATTTTCCCTTTCTCAGCTCACCATTGCCTTATGGTGTCTCTGAGGGTTTTTCACCAATGAGACTCTCTTATTTTCATTTGTCTCAACTCACTGTCGTCTTACAGTGCCCGTGTGGGTCTTCACTAATAAGACTCTCTCAGCTTACAATCGTCTTATGATGCTCGTAGGGGTTTTCACCGATAAGACTCTCATTTTCATTTCTTTCTTGATTCCTTATGCTGAGGAAGACAAGTAGTCCAAAAATGCGTCATCATATCCCCTTGCATTCTTAGCCTTAATATCCTCAAAGATTGATCTGAAGGTCTTTCTTTGGTTGTAACTAGGGTTTTAGTTGGGGTTACAAAAAAGAATGGCATGAGGCTCAAACGACACTTGAAGTGGGGTAAGACCTACAGGTTTTGGAATCGACTCAAACAATGAGGATTAACTCATGCCCCAGTTTTTTGGACTGGGTGATGCTAAATTATTTATTTGGTTGGACCGAGCCCAGAGTAGGGCAGCCTATGTATCTCACCCTCGAGAGAGGAGAATCAGGTCACGCATAGTTCTGGCAACTTGTTCTTTTGCTTGATTCTGACTTCTTTTTTTCTCTTTTATCGACTCTTTTTCTCTTTAAAACTTTTCTAAATATATTTTTCTTGACACTTCTCTTTTCTTTCTTTTTAGACATATTTTCTTTTGCTTCTCTTCTTTTTGAAAATTTTCTGACTCTATTGTTTTGCTTGACACTTTTCTTTTGAGCTGTGCTGACTCTATCTTGATTCCAAAAGAGGGGTATGAAAGAAAATAGGACTAAAGCTCAAATGGGGTAAACAAAGGAGGACACGACGTTTGGATTACAGAATAAAATGCCTTCGTCATATCAATTCTTGAAAATGCAAGTACATATCATGCAATATAAAAGTGAGAGATGAAGTTCATTTGTGATATTTTTTAAGCATTAACTTTAACTGAGTTTGTGCAATGCTACTCTTGCACTTTGTTCAACATATCACTCCACTTTTGTTGTATATTCCTCACATTGAATGACCCATGCTCTATCCCCTGGGATCACACATCCGCTATTTGACCTAATTGAGCAATGTTTTTCAGTTGATGACCAAGTTATTCTTGTGATTCTCAAAATAATTGCCTTAATTTTCAAAGAAGTCTTGAACTTATCACCAAATGTCTCAACACTCTACCTATTTTCTCAGATGCTCTCTTTTTCTAACTTTAACCCTCTAATTTAGTGTTCATGCTTAAATTGGATTTTAAGATCCAACTAAAAATTACGCAGGCATGTCATAACACTAGAATTAACCTAAAATGTAATGTGGAAAGAAAACAAATACATATTTAAAAAAACAAAGAAAAAGGGACACTTCATTTAGTTGAAATATAATGTAGAAAGGTTTGAACATAAATGACACAGGGACATAACAAGATAGATCCCGAACTACAGCCTTGAAATAATTTGGAGAATAGAATAGAAAAGAAAACAAACTACCAGACCCCTTCCAAGTAGGGAGAGGGGTGACTCCTCAATTGCTCAGTCTAACAACTTAGCCACTGATTTGCATATCAGCATGACTAGAGCTTCCACTATGATCAGCGTTCTGCACCATAATTAATTTATCTTGAATTATCTTTTCAATATCTCTTTTCAAAGCACGACAATCTTCAATACTGTGACCCTGAACATCGGAATGATATGCACATCATACAGTAGGATTAAAACTTCTTGTATTTGGGTCAGGAGTATACCTAAGGAGAGGAGTGATCATGCCCCGCTGTACCAATCTTTGAAATAAGTTGGCATATGACTCTCCAATTAGAATGAAGCTATCCCTCGATTTCTGCCTCATTTCATTATTTGGATTAGATCCAAAATTGGGCCTAGGAGGCCTTTCGTATGTTTATGGAAATAGAGGATGACTTTGAAGAGTTGGTGTGCGCCATTGTGGGTAATAAGGGAGTTGAACATATGGTTGTGCGTAATATACTAGATATGGAGATGGGGAAAAAGAGTATAATGGATTTTGGGAGTGATTATGGAGAGCTTGGGTATGAACTTGGGCTTGAGACTGACGGTAACGATGACGTTTTCTTCTTAGATATGCCTGTTCTCCAACTATAATACCAGTGTCATCCTTCTCATTCTTATTTCCTGTTGTTTCTCTTAATTGATTGCAATATTGTTCCCAAATGTTTCACAGATTCCTCATGCCCATCTTGCTCCTCAAATTTCGACATCACAAAGATTGGAGAAAGATTATCACTTGAAGGCATGCCCCAGTCTTTGTATGAAACATCTTCTTTACCTACGGTCCTAGAGAATTTTTCATAGCATTTTTTGTACTCTTCATTTTTCCAACCATTTTCTCCAACTCTTCTGGCACACTGGACTTCTTGTTAAGAAATTTTGGTGTTCCAGTTAACTTAAAGTAGGCTCAAGAGTATAACAATGATCACCAAGAGTATTGAATATAGGTTCACTAGCAGCATGGGGACGCACAACCGTTGGGCGAGCCTGTCTGGAAGTCCTAGTAGAGGATTGAGCAACAAGATCACATATGACATATGGTGTTGTGAATGTAGCAGGCTTATGCTGAGGATCTAGAGGCAAAGTGGTGGAAGTATTGAGATGCTTTTCGCTTATAATGAATTCTGAGCCATGTTGCGGTGCATCAACAACAGTAGAAAACTGACTTTAAGATTTTGGTGGAAAACAAGAGGTATTTGTAGGATCAATAAAGGGAAATGGAGGAGGAGGCAACCCAATGGCCCAAACTCGATGCATTTCTGTCATTTGTTGTCTTAGCCTCTTAATCTCTTACTTCAAACATTCATTTTCCTGATTCTTTGTTTGATCCATGATGTCAGTCTCTATATCTTTGTTGGACACAACTAATCCTTTGTATTTGGTGTGAGGTGAAGGACCATCCAGAATGCCACAAACCAACCACCTTAAACTGACTCAACAAAAGACAACAAATATGTCAGAGTTCAACACTTTTTCAAAAACTCTTTTTCCTTTTTTTTTTTTTTTTTAAAAATCACTGAACCCAATAAGGGAGCCTATGTATCTCACCCCCGAAAGAGGAGAATCAAGTGTGCGTAGTTCGTGAAGTATTGTCAAAATGGCCAACAAAACTATTTTTCTTTTTTTTTCTTTTTCTTGAAACTTTAAAAAGAAAAGGAAATAACAAATTGTCAAAAGAATTGACAAAAATCTTTTTTTCATTTTTCAGGTTTAAACACCTTATACGAAATGAAACCTATGATTACCAAAAAAAATCTTTTTGGATTTTCAATTTTGAATTTCATATGAAAATGAAACTTGAACCTATTAAAGGAAAATCTTTTTGCAGTTTTCTTTTGAGGAAGTATATGACACCTACCCTAATAAAGAGTGAATTTTTTTTTTTGAATTTTTCAAATAAGATCCCCAAACTAACAATAGGCTGCCTACGTATCTCACATCTCGAAAGAGGAGAATCAGCGGTGCGTAGTTCATCCAAGTTGGACAATTAAGGATCAAAACAGACTGGGACTTGACTTAAGAGATGCGATTACCCAAAACTGACACCAACAACTATGAAAGGAAAATTCTTTTTGGTATTTTCGTTATACGAGATATGCAAAACTCCTACCATCTTGCTAAAGAAGACAAAGAAAAATCTTTTGATGCTTTTGGTTTTGACAAATGAGTGCAAAAGGTAAGAAAATCTTTTGAATTTTGAAAAACAAAAGCCATAAAGAACTTTAAAATATACGGAACTCTCTTTTTCTTTTCAACTCACTTTTCATTCTTTTTCCTCTTCTTTTTTCAACTTTTGACTTTTCGCTACCTAGACAATTTACTTCTAACACATGTTCCTCCCAAATCAGTCCGTCAAATGACCACGTTACCCTCAGAGATGCAACATCTAGCACATATGATGCTTTAGAGGTGAGTCTCCTACGAAGGACCAAGTGGGTCCCGCTAGGTCATAAGATGATGCAGATAAGTATGACCTAAAGGTTGACCTACACTGGGGTTCACTAACAAGGCTGTTCGGGGGAGTGTATGATCAATAGCGGCTTGCTTTAGCTGGCCACCTACTCCATACAACCCAACGGTTCCCCCCTAAAATAAGGGTGACTCAACTATAGGTTGTGTACACACGTGTACTACAGACTTGTTGCAGAAAGAATGACTCAGGTTATGCACATGATGCCAGGTATAAAGCGGTCACACATAAAGAAAACTGTAAACAAAGAGCAAGGAAATGTACAACAGTGATAACAATAACACAAACAATAATCACAAACAATGTTTATACATCCATAATGCCAATCATACCTGATACGACTCCAAAAATAAGCTCGAATTCTGAAAAATTTCCCCAGCAGAGTCACCAGAGCTGTCACACCCCTTTTTTAAAACCAAAAAGATTTCAATTTTAAGTTCGAAAGGGTTTTTATTATTAAGTGACAAAAGAAAATGATTTATTTTGAAAAAGGATTATTTTTACATTCAAAATTAGAGTCACCACTTGGCATAATCTGGTGTGCCAAGTCACCATTGGAAAATCCTTTTCAAAACCATTTGACTCTTTAAACTGGTTTGCGAACAGAGATCCCGGCTAAGGAATTCTGTTGACCGGGGAAAAGGGGTTAGGCACCCCTCGATCCCGAGGTTCGACCATGGTCTCTTGGTGGAGCATATCGGCTAATTTTGACACTACGAATATACAAACCACACAAAAACACGTAAAACAATCAAACAAACAAAACAAAAAAAATAAATCAAAAGCACAGTGTCCAGTCCAATTTATATAGTCCAAAATAGAAAAATGCAAAAATAAATCCTATCTAACCTACACTAATCCTAACTACACTTTTGTGCTTTACCCGATGCCTTGGGCCTTCCTCACGAACGTCTTCCGCCATTTTAGTGCATCAGGGCATTTCCCGGTGAATAAATATAATATGTCTCGGGGCATTCCCTGGATAAATGAATATATTTGAATTAAATACGATAAATTAGAAAGAAACATTCATATGCACATTCCAACATTCAACCAAAACAACAAGTTCTAAAATTTACCTACCCAAAACTACGTTTGCCTATCATTTCAAAGTAACGTAATTCTATCGCATTTCAACAATATCATGCTTATTCCGAATTAAACAACAATACACCAAAATTAAACCAATTCCACTCTCTTATCAATTTCTTAATTTCGTTCCCAAATATTTATTCTTCTCGATTGATGATTAGCTTAACTCTTCAATTATCAATTCGAGTTTTCATATCCAAATCCTAAAATCAACCATACACAACAAATATTCAAACATGCTAAACACATAAATTATTCATAATCACATAAAAATTTAAAGCAAGAGGAAATAGAATTGGACCTTAAATACTTTCCAATTGAAATACTCCTTCCGACTAGAACCGTGATCAGAACCTCAACTCGAACTCAACCACGAACTCTAACATAAAGCTCAAAGTATAGACCAAACAAAGAATCCACGACAAGCAATGAACACCCAAAAATAGAATTCCCAAGAAACCAACAGAAATCAATGAGGTCGGAGCTCCAGCGAGCTCAGACGATGGCAAGAACCAACGAAACGGGCCGAATTTTGGTGTCCTGAGTATTTTTTTGATGAGACTTCGCCCTTTTTACTGTTTCTTCCCCCAATCTCTGTCAAACTCACTCTATTCTCCCCAATATTTCCCAATTTTCACTACCCTCTCCACTTTTTTAGAATTTCGATCTCCCTCTCTCGTCTTCCTCTCTCTCTCTCTCTTCTCCCTACTTTCAATTTCAGTGAGTGTGATATTTTTTTAGTAAGGATGTATGTATGGTATATCCATATAGCTGTGTGTGTAACCTGTGTTCAGAGGAAGAGATAAAGATGATGACAAAAAAAAATGGGTCCTCTCCGATCTTGTGTGTGGTGTGCTATATGAAGAAGAACCCCCAAGTTTGTGTTGCGTGTATTGTATATATGGTGAGATGTATGGGTGGGAGTCCATGGAAATTTCTTGGAAGGTGCCTATTATTTTTATTTTGGATTTTTCTCATGGTCCCCCTAGGTATCCTTTTTCTCTATCTACGTGAAATTGGCAAAACTTGTAAAGAAAGCTAGGTAGGGGGTGGATCATGTGGGTATAGGGGTATGGGGTAGTGAGGTGATTTATTTTGATTGGGTAGGTTGTTAGGATAAGATAAAATTAGTTAGAGGTTATTGATTTGTTATTTTGTGGGGACATAATAACATGGATGAGGTGCATGGTAGGATAAGGTTAAAATAGGCAAAAATAATATCGGGGAGGGACGAAATTAGGTGTCTACATATTGCACGAACTAGAACGTGAAGAAAGAGAGACATTCCTAAACGTCCAGTAGCCTCCTGCTTATAAGTGTGGCACGCTACACACCCATAAATAAGACTCTACCCGACGTAATTTTGCAGACACCCTGGGACCATGAACCGTGCTTTGATACCAAGTTTTTCACGACCCAAACTGGGATCCTGGCCGTGATGAGTATTCCGAACCATAAAGGACCGAAACACCCATATCTATCTAATAATCATGCACATAACTCATATGATAAAAGAAATGCGGAAGATAAATACTATTACGAAAACATGGTCAAAAATCATATGGAAATAATAATGGGGAATAATGTCCCATAATCTCTATCAACATCTAGAAAACCGTCTGCGAAATCTCTACTATATGACTAAAATAAATAACTGTCCGAAAACTGGGACAAGGCCCCCAGTAGACCGAAAACTACTAAATGATAAATGAAACTGCCAGACTATCAGTCCTTCTGAAATATAGAAAGATCACTAAGTGACTCTGCAAATCTACCTGAGAATCTACTTATTTTCTGGACCCCTAGACTGTGCCTCCGAATCTGGGAAAGAAGGGGGTCAATACAAATGTAGTGATACGCAGAGAAATCAAAAACAGAAACATAATATTTTTACAAAATATAAGTGAGAGCCATTATAAAGCAGTTTCATATCAAATCATTTGAAAACACATGGGCATAATGTAATAATTTTTCAACAACAATGCAGCACAGTTGAGCTAGGTGGAATACCCTACAATATCACATTTACACCAACTGTCAAACCTCGGTTGCCGCCGAGATTATAGTATAAGTGAGGGAAAGACACACAAGATCACACAACAAGGTGTCTCGATCCAATAAAGTATGGTAGTGCACAAGATCACAAAGCAAAGCTCCTAACCATAGTCCCAAATTGGGATACTATATATATCAGGTACTTAAGATCACAAAGCATGGTACCAAGTCCCCATGTCGGCAAACACGATTTCCAGCGTTGAGCCATTACACTCAAACGCCTTCTTCAGGCATCCACCTATCTCATGTAAAACCAATGCATTCAAACTTCATTTAATTTAATCACATTTCATATTCTGTAGGGTATCGTCATACCCGACTTGCAAGTCATCAGTATCACATCATTCTTTCATTCAACCATTATGTCAAGATATTTCAACATAAACAACCTCTTCTTACAAGTCAAAATCATATCCAATCATAACAATTTACAAAAATATTTCATGTCATGCCTTTCAAGATGATTTTCAAATAATTCACATCATATTGAAATTTCAAACAAAATTATATCAAGAGGGATTTCATATAATTCATGCTCTCAAGTTAACATCTTTTCGAAAATGCATGCATATACATATATAATATATCAAATCACTTTGGGAATAGGCCTAAAGACCACATCAAGATCATAGAAACGTCTAAAACATGATTATATTCAAAATTTCAAAACCCCCATTATTAAAACATGGATTTTTAAGCTTGTGAGATTTTTAGGATAACCCCACGTACCTCTATTTCAAAAAGTAATGGGTGCTTCTTGAAGCCTACGTTGCGGGGATTCCGATTCTTCAATTTGTTTTGAAAACCCACGGTTGAATCTTGAACTACTTGGGTTTTTAGTTTGAAACCCTAAAGAGAGTTCTTGAAGAAAATTGAGAGAAAACCATATATTTCGGGTGAAATGAGGCTCAATCCCGTGTTATAGATATATATAGAGGTTGGAAAATTACTATTTTGCCCCTTAAAAGACGGAGCTAAAGTGCAGTATTTTTGGTCCAGGGCGTTTACCTGGGCAACACCTCGCCTTGACCCTGGGTGAGACCAGGGCGGTGCCTTGCCTAGCCCGGGGGAGAACCCTGGGCGGCGCCCTTTAATCGAGTTGAGCTACTGGTTCGGGCAACCAAACATGCCCTTACACTACTCGAAAAATTCTGAAACTTGTTCGAGATGTACTATAAGCTTGCCTGATCGTAACGCAACTTAAAAATTAAAAATCAGAAGTCGGTAAGGTCGAAAATAAGAATCCCAGAGATTGAAAGCTCAAAATGTAACTAAGCCCTTTTGACACTTAGAATATTTTCAAGTTTCTTATTCCATACACATGCTAATAAGAGACAACGCATTGCACAAATTTTTACGGGGCATTATAGGAGCGTTCTTTATGTGTGGCTGAAGTTTCTTGTACGTGGTGTTAAGTGATGTCTATGATTTCGAACAGATAGTTTTTAGTTTTATCTTAAGGCTATAGTTATTATCTTGTGAGTAGTGATTAGTTTATTTTGCATATTGTATTAGTTTATATGCATTTATGTTTTTATGTTTGTTGTACTATTATTATGTGCGACTCTGTGTAGACTTTACCCTCACCATACCCCACTACGTGGAAATACACTTGATCTATTGTTGTTGTAAATCATCACCCGAATAAATAGGCAAGTCAAATAAAACTTGTAAATTGAGAGAAAGAAAATAATAACTAAAATAACCACATGATATTAATGTAATATGTTGGCGCATAGTGGAACATAACAAGGAGGTAGGTGTAACCATATCTCTTTTTCTCAAAAGAAATTAAATCACTTATTACAACACACACAAAAGTAAAACTTACAAGACACACATAAACTCTTAAAGCAACACTTAATAGAAATTTGCAGCAATGATATATA
>JAPEIP010000009.1:4240185-4252190 GCA_026120095.1 Capsicum chinense
TATGATGTAAACAAATCAATGCATAAAGAATTCAAAACCCAAAGTAATAGATTGTATGCTACAAGGCTTCCATAACCCTTCTCTCTTTCATACCAAAAACTAGAAGACGATCTTGGTGTACGAATACTGAGAGCAAAAGGAAAAAAACATTTTTCTCTCTCTCTCAAGCTAAGCCGCCCTTGTCTGCTCTCTCTCCAAAAAAAATACAGAATAATGAATAATCGAAAAATTCAGCCATAAGGCTTTTAATAACATCCTTCGCTAATAAATTGCTACTGAGTCCTCAACTATTTAAAAATATTGAGTTTGCCCGGGAAAAAGATCCATATATCACATTCAGTCCAAAAGCTGCTTTCCTTTTATGTGAAGTTTCCTCTGCTATCCACAGGTCCCCAAAGTGTCGTGATCTTCCTGATTAGTACCTCTTTTACTCTCTCTTGTGTCATATGCCATCCGCATTTCATAGTCCCATAATGTCTTCATCTACCTCATTAATACCTGAAATTATGCTAATCACATCGGTTAGCTCAATTACATAGAAGTAGAGTAAAAACATAAGAAACTAGGAACTTTGTTCTCTAAACATAGCTAAAATATGGAAAAATTATAGTGCTTAGTCGTATAAATACAACCAAGATCAGACCACGGGCCCACCCCTGAAATCATGGGCTATAGCACACCGATCTAGCCTGAAGATGGCTCGTTCGCGTCGTTTCACCCGTTTGACTACCCAAATGGCCTCGAATAAATAAACAGACCACACTAGGATGATACCCAACCTCCCTGGAATGCCCTGGTCAATTTTTGGCCAACGACACCCCCGGACCCCGAGCCTACCCCCAAAATCGTGGGCTATAGCACACCAATTTGTCCCAAAAATGCCTCGTTCACGCTGTTTCACCTGTTTGACCACCTAAATGGCCTCAAACTAATAAAAGGACCACACTGGGATGATCCCCAACCTCCCTGGCATGCCCTGGTTGATTTACGGCCCACGGCACCCCTAGATCCCGGGTCCACCCCCAAAATCATGGGCTATAGCACACCAATTTAGCCCAAAAATGCCCCGTTCGCGGCGTTTTGCCCGTTTGACCTTCCAAATAGCCTCGAATAAATAAACGTACCACGCTGGAATGATTCCAAACCTCCCTAGAATGCCCCAGTCGATTTTTGGCCCATGACGCATCCGAACCCCGAGCCCACCCCCGAAACCGTGGGCTATAGCACAATGATTTCGCTCGAAAATGCCTTGTTTATGCCGTTTCGCCTATTTGAATGCCCAAATCGCCTGGAATAAATAAATGGACCACACTGGGATGATCCCCAACCTCCATGGAACTACCCAGTTGATTTTCAGCACACGGCACCCCCGGACCCCAGGCCCACCCCCAAAACCACGGGCTATAGCACTCCGATTTGGCCCAAAAATGCCCCCTCATATCGTTTCGCCTGTTTGACTACCCAAATGGCCTTGAATAAATAAAAAAACATAACTAGGATGATCCCTAAACCCCCGACATAACTCGGTCAACTTTCGGCCCACGACACCCTTGAACCCTGGGCCCACCCCCAAAACCATGTGTTATTGACCACCGATTTTGCCCAAAAATGCCCCGTTCATGCCGTTTTGCCCATTTGACCACCCAAATAGCCTCGAAAAATTATATGGACATCGCTGGGATGATCCACAACCCCCCGACATACCCCGGTCGACTTTCGACAGACGACACCCCCGAACCCCGGGCCCTCCCTCAAAACTGTGGGCTAAAGCACACAGATTTGGCCCAAAATGCCTCGTTCGTGTTGTTTCGCCTGTTTGAGCACCCAAATGGCCTCGAATAAAGAAACGGACCATATTGGGATGATCCCCAACCTCCTTCACATGCCTCAGTCAACTTTTAGCTTATAGGACCCTCGGACCCTTGGCCCTTGCCCGAAGCCATGGGCTATAGCACACCAATTTGGCCAAAAAATGCCCCGTTCACGTCGTTTTGCCCGTTTCACCACCCAAATGGCCTCGAATAAACAAAAGGAACACATTGGGATGATCCCCAACCTCTCTGGCACGTCTCGAATAATTTTTAGCCCACAACACCCCCGGACCCCTAGCCCACCCCCAAAACCGTGGGCTATAGAACATCGATTTAGCCTAAAAATGCCCCATTCATGCCGTTTTGCCTGTTTGACATCCCAAATGGCCTTGAATAAATAAATGGACCATACTGGGATGACCCCAACTTCCCTGGCATGCCCCGGTCAATTTTTGGCCTATGGCACCACCGAACCTTGGTGCCAACCCTGAAACCGTGGGCTATAACACACCGATTTAGCTGAAAAATGCTCTGTGCATGTTGTTTTGCCCATTTGACCACCCAAATGGCCTTGAATAAATTAACGAACCATACTGGGATGATCCCTAGCCTCCCTGGCATGCCCCGGTTAATTTTTAGCCCTCGACACACCCAAACCACAGGCCTACCCCCCAAATTATAGGCTATAGCACATCGATTTGGATCGAAAATGCCTCGTTCGCGCCGTTTTGCCTGTTTGACCACCCAAATAATGTCGAATAAATAAACAGACCACACTGGGATGATCCTCAACCTCCCTGGAATGCCCCGATCAATTTTTGGCCCACGACACCTCGGGACCCCGAGCCCACCCCTAAAATCTCAGGCTTTAGCACACCGATTTGGCCAGAAAATGCCCCGTTCGTGCCGTTGTGCCTGTTTGACTACATAAATGGTCTCGAATAAATAACAAACCACACTAGAAAGATCCCCAACCCCAGTAGCATTCCCCGATCAATTTTCAGACCACGACACCCCCGGACCCTGGCCCACCCCCAAAACCGTAGGCTATAGAACACCGATTTAGCCATATAATGCCCCGTTTGTGCCTTTTCACCCATTTGACCACCCAAATGGCCTCGAATAAATAAATGGACCATACTGGGACGATCCCCAACCTCCCTGGAATGCTATGATTGATTTTCTGCCAATAGCGCCCCCGGACCCCGAGCCTAACCTAAAATCGTGTGCATAGCACATGATTTTGCCTAAAAATGCCATGTTCGTATCGTTTTGTCCGTTTGACCTCCCAAATGGCCCCGAATAAATAAATGGACCACATTGGGATGATCACCAACCTCCATGGCACTCCTCGGTCAATTTTCAGCACATGACACCCCCAGACCCAGGGCCCACCCCCAAAACCATGGCCTATAGCACACCAATTTGGCCCAAAAATGCCCCGCTCACATTGTTTCGCCCGTTTAACCATTCAAATAGCCTCGAATAAATAAACAAACATAACTGGCATGGTCCCTAACCCCCCGACATGACCCGATCAACTTTTGGCCCACGAGACTCCCTAACCCCGAGCCCACTCCTAAAACTTTATGTTATAGACCACCAATTTGGCCAAAAAATGCCCCGTTCATGCCGTTTTGCCCATTTGACCACCCAAATAGCCCCGAATAAATAAAAGGACATCACTAGGATGATCCCCAACCCCCTCCCCCTCCGCCATACCCTAATATACTTTTAATAGACGACACCCCTGAACCCTGGGCCCACCCTCAAAACCGTGGGCTATAGCACATCGATTTGTCCCAAAAATGCCTCGTTCGCGCTGTTTCGCCTGTTTAAACACCCAAATAGCCTTGAATAAATAAACAGACCATATTGGGATTATCCCCAACCTCCTTCATATGCCCCAGTCGACATTTAGCCCAAGGCACCCCCGGACCCTTGGCCATTGCTCGAGACCGTGGGCTATAACACACTAATTTGGCTAAAAAATGCCCCGTTCGCGCCGTTTTGCCCGTTTGACCACCCAAATGGCCTCGAATAGATAAATGAACCACATTGGGACGATCCCCGACCTCTCTGCCATACCTCAGATGATTTTTCGCCCACAACACCCCTAGACCACTGGCCCACCCCCAAAGCCGTGGGCTATAGCATATCGATTTGGCCTGAAAATGTCCCGTTCATGCTGTTTTACCCATTTGACCACCCAAATGGCCTTGAATAAATAAATGGACCATACTGGGATGAATACCAACTTACCTGGCATGCCCCAGTCAATTTTTGCCCCATGAAACCACCGAACCTCGGTGCCACCCCTAAAACCGTGGGCTATAACACACCGATTTAGCTTAAAAATGCTCCGTTCGTGTTGTTTTGCCCATTTGACCACCCAAATCGCCTTGAATAAATAAACAGACCACACTGGGATGATCCCTAGCCTCCCTGGCATGCCCCGTCCAATTTTTTGCCCTCGCGACACCCAAACCCCGAGCCCACCCCCAAAATTATGGGCTATAGCACACCGATTTGGACCGAAAATGCCTCGTTCGCACCGTTTTGCCCATTTGACCACCCAAATGGTGTTGAATAAATAAACGAACCATACTGGGATGATTCCCAACCTCCCTGCCATGCCCCGATCAATTTTTGGCTTACGACACCCTGGGACCCTGGGCCCACCCCTAAAATTGCAGGTTGTAGCACACTAATTTGGCTTGAAAATGCCCCATTCGTGCTGTTTTGCCTGTTTGACCACCCAAATGGACTTGAATAAATAAATGAACCACACATGAATGATCCCCAATCTCCCTGGCATGCCTCGATTAATTTTAGGACCACGACACCCTCGTACCCTGGCCCACCCCCAAAACCGTGAGCTATAGAACACCGATTTAGCCCTATAATGCCCCGTTCGTGCCTTTTCACCCATTTGACCACCCAAATGGCCTCGAATAAATAAACGGCCAACACTGGGATGATCCCCAACCTCTTTGGCATACTACGATCAATTTTCATCCCACGGAACCCCTGGACCTTGGACCCACCCTAAAATTACGGGGATAGCACACTGATTTTGCCTAAAAATAACTCGTTCATGCCGTTTTGCCTGTTTGACCACACAAATGGCCTCGAATAAATAAATGGACCACACTGGGATGATTCCCAAACTCTCTAGCACTCCCCGGTTGATTTTCAGCCCACGATTACCCCGAACCACGAGTCTACCCCAAATCTGTGGGCTGTAGCACATCGATTTAGCCCGAGAATGGCCCGTTCATGCCGTTTTGCCCATTTAGCTACCCAAATGGCCTCAAATCAATAAACGAACCACACTAGGATGATTCTTAACCTCCCTGGCTTGCCCCGGTCAATTTGCAGCCCAAGGCACCACCGAACCCCGAGCCCACCCTTAAAATAGTACGTTATAGCATATCAATTTGGCTCGAAAATGCCCCATTCACGTTGTTTTACCCGTTTGACCACCCAAATAGCCTTCAATAAATAAGAAGACCATGCTAGGATGATCCCCAACCTCCCTGGAAAGCCTCGGTCAATTTTTAGCCCACGGCACCCCCGAACCCCGAGCCCACCCCCAAAACCGTGGGCTATAGCATATCAATTTGGCCTAAAAATGCCCCGTTCGTGTAGGTTTTCCCGTTTGACCACCCAAATGGCCTCAAAAAAATAAAAGAACCACACAGGGACGATCCACAAACCCCCTGGCATGCCTCAATCGATTTACGGTCTACAGCACCCTTGAATCCTAAGCCCGCCCCTGAAACCGTGGGCTATAGCACACTGATTTGGCCCGAAAGCGCCCCATTTGCGCTGTTTTATCCGTTTGACCACCCAACTATCCTCGAATAAATAAATGGACCACACTATGATGATCCCCAACCACCCTGGAAAGCCCCGATCGATTTTTAGGCCCTATCACCCCGGGACCACGAGCCCACCCCTGAAACTGTGGGCTATAGCATACCGATCTAGCCTAAAAATGCATCGTTCGTACCGTTTCGTCCGTTTAACCACCCAAATAGCCTCAAATAAATAAACAGACCATACTGGGATGATCCCCAATCTCCATGGCATGCCCTGGTCGATTTGCGGTTCACGGAACCCTATACCCCAGTCCCACCCCTAAAATCATGGGCTATAGCACATCGATTTGGCCCGAAAATGCCTTGTTCGCACTGTTTCGCCCATTTGACCACCCAAATAGCCTCGAATTAATAAACGAACCACACTAGGATAATCCCCAACCTCCCTAGCATATCCTGGTCAATTTACGACCCACGGTACCCTCGGACCTGGGCCCACCCCCAAAACGTAGGCTATAACTCACCGATTTGGCTCGAAACTACCCCATTCATGGCGATTCACCCGTTTGACCTTCCAAATAGCCTCGAATAAATAAATGGACCATACTGGGATGATTTCCAACCTTCCTAGAATGGCCCAGTCAATTTTTAGCCCACGACACCTCCGAGCCCCAGGGCCATCCCCAAAACCGTGGGCTATAGCACAACGATTTAGCCCAAAAATGCCTCGTTCATGCCATTTTGCCTGTTTGACTACCCAAATGGCCTCAAATAAATAAATAAACCATACTGAGATGATCCTCAACCACCATCGCATTCCTCGATCAATTTTTGGCATGCAAACACCTCAGACCCTGGGTCCACCCCCAAAACTATGGGCTATAGCACATCGATTTGGCCCAAAAATGCCCCGTTCGTGCTGTTTCGCCCGTTTGACCACCCAAATCACCTCGAATAAATTAACAGACGATACTGGGATGATTATAAACCTTCCTATCACTCCCTGGTCAATTTGCAGCGCACGGCACCTCCGGACCCAAGCCCACCCCCAAAACAATACGCAACAACACACAAATTTGGCTTGAAAATGCCCCATTCAGGTTGTTTTGCCCATTTCACCACCCAAATAGCCTCAAATAAATAAGAAGACCATGCTAAGATGATCCCCAACCTTCCTGGCAAGCCACGGTCGATTTGTGTCCCATGGAAACCCTGAACCCCGAACCCACCCCCAAAATCGTAGGATATAGCACATCAATTTCGCCCAAAAATGCCACATTCGAGCAGTTTTGCTTGTTTGACCACCTAAATGGCCTTGAAAAAAATAAAAGAACCATACTGGGATGGTCCTCAACCCATCTGGCATGCCCCAATTGATTTGCAGCCTATAGCACCCTCAAATCCCAATCCCACACCTGAAACCGTGGGCTAGCACACTAATTTGGCCTGAAAGCGCGCCATTCATGCCGTTTTGCCCGTTTGACCACCCAACTGGCCTCGACTAAATAAATGGACCATACTGCAATGAACCCTAACTGCCCTGGAATGCCCCGATCAAGTTTTAGACCACAGCACACCCAGACCATGAGCGCACCCCCAAAACTGTGGGCTATAGCACACCGATCTGGCCTGAAAATGCATTATTCGTGTCGTTTCACCTGTTTGACCACCCAAATGGCCTCGAATAAATAAACATACCATACTGGGATGATCCCCAACCTCCCTGGCATGCCCTAGTCGATTTACGGCCCCCGGACCCCCAAACCCTGGGCCCATCCCTAAAATCGTGGGCTATAGCACACCGATTTGGCCAAAAAATGCCTCGTTCGCATTGTTTTGCCCGTTTGACCACCCAAATGGCCTTGAATTTATAAACGGACCATACTAGGATGATCCTCAACCTCCCTGCCACGCCCTGGTTTATTTGTGGCCCATAGCACCTCTGGACTCCAAACCTACCCCTAAAATTATAGGCTATAGCACACCGATTTGGCTTGAAAATGCCCCGTTCACGTCGATTCACCCGTTTAACCTTCCAAGTGGCCTCGAATAAATTAATGGACAATATTGGGATGATTTCCAACCTCCCTAGAATGCCCCTGTTGATTATCGACCCACGACACCTCCAAACCCCAGGCCCACCCCTAAAATCGTGGGCTATAGCATAACGATTTGGCCCGAAAATGCCTCGTTCACGCCGTTTTGCCTATTTGACTACCCAAATGGCCTCAAATAAATAAATGGACCACACTTGGATGATCCCCAGCCTCCATGGCATTCCCCGGTTGATTTTCGGCACATGGCACACCCGGACCCTGGGCCCACCCCCAAAACCATGGGCTATAGCACACCAATTTGGCCCAAAAATGCCCCGCTCACATTTTTTCGCCCGTTTAACCATTCAAATAGCCTCGAATAAATAAACAAACATAACTGGGATGATCCCTCACCCCCCAACATAACTCAGTCAACTTTTGGCCCACGAGACTCCTGAACCCTGAGCCCACCCCCAAAATCGTATGCTATAGACCACCGATTTGGCCAAAAAATGTCCCGTTCATACCGTTTTGCCTATTTGACCACCCAAATAGCCTCGAATAAATAAATGGACATCACTGGGATGATCACGAACCCCCCTCCCGCCATACCCCAATCGAATTTTGATAGATGACACCCCCGAACCCTGGGTCCACCCTCGAAACCATAGGCTATAGCACATCGATTTGGCCCAAAAATGCCTCGTTCACGCTATTTCGCCTATTTGAGCACCCAAATAGCCTCGAATAAATAAATAGACCATATTAGGATGATCCCCAACCTCCTTCACGGGCCCCATTCGATATTTAGCCCAAGGCACCCCCGAACCCTTGGCCGTTGCTCGAAGCCGTTGGCTATAACACACCAATTTGGCTAAAAAATTCCCCATTCGCGCCGTTTTGCCCGTTTGACCAACCAAATGGCCTCGAATAAATAAACGGACCACATTAGGACGATCCCCAACCTCTCTGGCATACCTTGGATGATTTTTGGCCCACAGCACCCCTGGACCCCAGGTCCACCACCAAAACCGTGGGCTATAGCACATCGATTTGGCCTGAAAATGCCCCGTTTGTGCTGTTTTGCCCGTTTAACCACCCAAATGGCCTTGAATAAATAAATGGACCATACTGGGATGAATACCAACTTTCCTGGCTTGCCCTGGTCGATTTTTGGCCCATGGCACCACCGAACCCCGGTGCCACCCCTGAAACCGTGGGCTATAACACACCAATTTAGCTTAAAAATGCTCCATTCGTGTTGTTTTACCCATTTGACCACCCAAATGGCCTCGAATAAATAAAAAGACCACACTGGGATGATCCCCAGTCTCCTTGGCATGCCTCGTCCAATTTTTGGCCCTCAAAATACTCAAACCCCGGGCCCACCCCTAAAATTTTAGGCTATAGCACACCGATTTGGACCGAAAATGCCTCGTTCGCACCGTTTTGCCCGTTTGACCACCCAAATGGTGTCGAATAAATAAATGAACCACACTGGGATGATCCCCAACCTCCCTAGCATATTTCGATCAATTTTCGGCTTACGACACCCCAGGACCCTGGGCCCACCCTTAAAAGTGCAGGCTGTAGCACACTAATTTAGCCTAAAAATGCTCCGTTCTTGTCGTTTTGCCTGTTTGACCACCCAAATAGCCTCAAATAAATAAACGAACCACACTGAAATGATCCCCAATCTCCCTGGCATGCCCCGATCAATTTTAGGACCACGACACCCCCGTACCCCGGCCCACCCCCAAAACCGTGAGCTATAGAACACCGATTTAGCCCTATAATGCCCCGTTCGTGCCTTTCCACCCATTTGACCACCCAAATGGCCTTGAATAAATAAACGAACAACACTGGGATGATCCCCAACCTCCTTGGCATACTACAATCAATTTTCAGCCCACGGCACCCCTGGACCCTGGGCCCACCCTAAAATCGTGGGAATAACACACTGATTTTGCCTAAAAATAACTCGTTCATGCCGTTTTGCCTGTTTGACCACCCAAATGGCCTCGAATAAATAAACGGACCACACTGGGACGATCACCAAACTCCCTATCACTCCCTGATCAATTTTTAGCCCACGACCACCCCTAACGTCGAGTCCACCCTAAATCTGTGGGCTATAGCACATCGATTTAGCCCAAAAATGCCCAGTTCATGTTATTTCATCCGTTTGGCCACCCAAATGGCCTCGAATAAATAAACGAACCATACTAGGATGATTCTCAACCTCCTTGGCTCGCCCCGGTCAATTTCCATCTCAAGGCAACACCGAACCCCGAGCCCACCCCTAAAATAGTACGTTATAGCACATTAATTTGGCTCGAAAATTCCCCATTCACGCCATTTTGCCCGTTTGACCACCCAAATAGCCTTGAATAAATAAGAATACCATGCTAGGACGATCCCCAACCTCCCTGGCAAGCCCCGGTTAATTTTTGGCCCACAGAACCCCCGAACCCCTAGCCCACCCCCAAAACCGTGGGCTATAGCATATTAATTTGGCCCAAAAATGCCCCGTTCATGTAGGTTTTCCCATTTGACCACCCAAATGGCCTCAAAAAAATGAAAGAACCACAATGGGACGATCCTCAAACCCCCTGGCATGCAACAATCGATTTACAGTCTACAACACCCTCGAATCACGAGCCCACCCCTAAAACCGTGGGCTATAGCACACTGATTTGGCCCAAAAGTGCCCCATTTGCACTGTTTTACCCGTTTGACCACTCAACAATCCTCGAATAAATAAATGGACCACACTGTGATGATCCCCAATTGCCCTAGCAAGTCCCGATCGATTTTTAGGCCACCGCACCCCCAGACCACGAGCCCACCCCCAAAACTGTAGGCTATAGCACACCGATCTAGCCTAAAAATGCATCGTTCATATCATTTCATTCGTTTGACCACCCAAATGGCCTCAAATAAATAAACAGACTATACTGGGATGATCCCCAACCTCCTTGGCATACCCTGGTCGATTTGCGGCTCACGGAACCCCAGACCCCAGGCCCACCCCCAAAATCGTGGGCTATAGCACACCAATTTGGCCCGAAAATGCCTTGTTCGCGCTATTTTGCCCATTTGACCACCCAAATAGCCTCAAATTAATAAACGTACCACACTAGGATGATCCCCAACCTTCCTGGCATATCCTGGTCAATTTGCGGCCCACGGAACCCTCGAACCCGGGCCCACCCCCAAAACGTAGGCTATAGCACACCGATTTTCCTCGAAACTACCCCATTTGTGGTGATTCTCCCATTTGACCTTCCAAATAGCCACGATTAAATAAACCAACCACACTAGGATGATTTCCAACCTCCCTAGAATACCCTAGTCAATTTTCGGCCTACGACACCTCTGAACCCTGGGGCCACCCCCAAAACCGTGGGCTATAGCACAACGATTTAGCCCAAAATGCCTCGTTCATGCCATTTTTCCTGTTTGACTACCCAAATAGCCTCGAATAAAAAAATGGACCGCACTGGGATGATCCTCAACCACCATGCCATTCCTCGATCAATTTTTCGCTTGTAAACACCCCAGACCTCGGGTCCACCCCCAAAACTATGGGCTATAGCACATCAATTTGGCCCGAAAATGCCCCGTTCATACTGTTTTGCCCGTTTGACCACCCAAATTGCCTCGAATAAATAAAAAGACCACACTGGGATGATTCTCAACCTTTCTGGTACTCCCTATTTAATTTACGGTGCATGGCACCTTCAGACCCAGGCCCACCCCCAAAACAGTACGCAATAGCACACCAATTTAGCCCAAAAATGCCCCATTCACGCTGTTTTGCCCATTTGACCACTTAAATAGCCTCAAATAAAAAAGAAGACCATGCTAGGATGATCCCCAACCTTCCTGGCAAGCCACGATCGATTTTTGGCCTATAAAAACCCTTAACCCCGGGTCCACCACCAAAATCGTGGGATATAGCACATCAATTTGGCCCAAAAATGCCCCGTTCGAGCAGTTTTGCTTGTTTGACCACCCAAATGGCCTTGAAAAAATAAAAGAACCATAATGGGATGGTCCTCAACCCCCTTGACATGCCTCAATTGATTTGCAGTCTATAGCACCCCCAAATCCCGAGCCCATACCTAAAACCATGGGCTATAGCATACTCATTTGGCCCGAAAGCACGCCATTCATGCCGTTTTGCCTGTTTGACCACCCAACTGGCCTCGAAGGAATCAATGAACCATACTGCGATGAACCCCAATCGCCCTGGCATGCCCCGATCAATTTTTAGACCACAGCACCCCCGGACCATGAGCGCACCCCCAAAACTGTGGGCTATAGCACAC
>JAPEIP010000009.1:4277297-4296459 GCA_026120095.1 Capsicum chinense
CTACCTTTTGGCTTGCTAGTCCTATTTATCTTTTGAGGGCATGTTTAGTATGAAAGTAATTTATGATGTTCATAGGTAATGTATTGTTACAGGTTGGTTCTCCCGAGCCTTACCGGCAACGGGTGCCAGTCCGCCTTAATAGGATTTGGGGCGTGACAGGTACCCCCGGACCCTGGGCCCACCTCAAAACCATAGGCTATAGCACACCGATTTAGCTCTAAAATGCCACATTTACACATTTCCCCCGTTTGACCATGCAAATATCCTTGAATAAATAAATGGCCCATACTGGGACGATCCCCAACCACCTCAGCACGCCCTAGTCAACTTTTGGCCCACGGCACCCCCAAACCCCGGGCCCACCCCCAAAACTGGGGGCTATAGCACACCGATTTATCCCAAAAATGACTAGTTAGCGTTGTTTCGCCCGTTAGACCACCCAAATGGCCTCGAATAAATAATGGACCACACTGGGCGATCCCTAAACTCCCTAACACGCCTCGATCGATATCTCGCACATGGTATCCCCGGACCCCGGGCCCACCCCTAAAATCGTGGGCTATAGCACACCGATTTTTCCTAAAAATGCCCCGCTCGTGTGGTTTCGCCCGTTTGACCACCAAAATGGCCTTGAATAAATAAACGATCCATATTGGGATAATCTTCAACCTCCCTGGCATGCCTCGATCGATTTTCAACCCACGACACCCCCAAGCCCAGGGCCCACCCTCAAAATCATAGGCTATAGCACATCAATTTGGACCAAAAAGTCCTTGTTAGAGTCGGTTCTCCCGTTTGACCATCCAAATGGCCTCAAATAAATAAATGGACCACACTGGGATGATCCCCAACCTCCCTGGCATGCCCCGGTCGATTTTTATCCCATGACATCCCCGAACCTCGGGCCCCCCTAAAACCGTGGGCTATAGCACACCGATTTAGCTCGAAAATGCCCTGTTCGCCCCATTTTGCCCGTTTGACCACCCAAATGGCCTCGAATAAATAAAGGGACCACACTGGGACGCTCCCCAACCTCCCAGGAAAGCGTCAGTCAATTTTCGGCCCATGGCACCCCCGGACCCAGGGACCACCCTTAAAACTGTGGGCTATAGCACATCGATTTGGCCCGAAAATACCCCGTTCATACCGGTTTCCTCATTTGACAACCCAAATGGCCTCGAAAAAATAAATAGACCACATTGGGATAAAGAAATGGACCACACTGGCATGATCCCCAACTTCCTTGGCACTCCCCGATCGACTTTCATCCCATGACACCCTAGGACCCCGAGCCCAACCTTGAAACCGTGGGCTATAGCACACCAGTATGGCCCAAAAGTGCCTCATTCGCGTCGTTTCGCCCATTTGACCACCCAAATGGCCTCGAATAAATAAACGGACCACACTAGGATGATCCCCAACCTCCTTGGTATGCCTCGGATAACTTTTAGCCCAGGACACCCCCGAACCTCAGGCCCACCCTCAAAATTGTAGGCTATTGCACATCGGTTGGGCCATAAAATGCCCTGATCACGCTGTTTTGCCCATTTTACCACCCAAATGGCCTCGATTAAATAAATGGACCACACTAAGACGATCCCCAACCTCCCAGTCACACCTCAGTCAGTTTTCGGCCCACGACATCCCCGAACCCCGGGTACACCTCCGAAATCGTGGGCTAAAGCACATCGATTTGGCTCGAAAATACACCGTTCGCGTTGTTTCACCAGTTTGACCACCAAAATAGCCTGGAATAAATAAAAGGACCACATTGGGATGATCCCCAACCTCCCTGCCGCACCCCGGTCGATTTTCAGATAGTGGGCTATAGCACACCTATTTCGCTCCAAAATGCCCCATTTACGCCGTTTAGCCAATTTGACCACCCAATTAGCCTCGAATAAATAAACAAACCACACTGGGATGATCCTGAACCTCCCTGGCATGCCCAGTCGACTTTTGGCCTACTGCACCTCTGAACCCCTGGACTACCCCAAAAATCTTGGGATATAGCACACCGAATTGGCCCAAAAATCTATTTGCACCATTTCACCCGTTTGACAACTCAAATGGCCTCGAATAAATAAATAGACCACACTGGGACAATCCCTAAACTTTATTAGCGATGTCTCGCCCGTTCGCGTTGTCTCACCCGTTCGCTCCGTCTCGCCCATTTGACCATGAAAATGGCCTCGAATAAATAATCAGACCATACTGGAATGATCACAAACCTCCCTGGCACACCCCAGTCGACTTTCATCCCACGGCACCCCCAGACCCCGAGCCCACCCCCAATATCGTGTGTGATACCACACCGATTTAGCTAGAAAAATGCCTCATTCGTGCTATTTTGCCCATTTGACCACCCACATAGCCTCGAATAAATAAACGGACCACACTGGGACAATCCCAACCTCCCTGGCAAACCCCAATCAATTTTCAGCCCATGACACCCCCAAAACCTGGGCCCACCCCCGAAACTGTGGGCTATAGCACACCGATTTGGCTCGAAAATGCCCCGTTCGTGCTGTTTCTACTATTTGACCAAACAAATGGCTTTGAATAAATAAACGGACCATACTGGGATGATCTCAAACCTCACTGGCATGCCCCAATCGATTTTTGTCCCACAGCACCCCTGAAACCGTCGGCTATAGCATACCGATTTTGCCCGAAAATTCCCCATTTGTGTCGTTTCTCCTGTTAGACCATCCAAATGGCTTCGAATAAATAAAAGGACCATATTAGGATGATCCCCAACCTCTATGGTATGCCCCAGTTGATTTTTAGCTCACAAAACCCCCGAAACTCGAGCCCACCCCTGAAACCGTGGGTTATAGCATACAGATTTGGCCCTAAAATGCCCCGTTCGCGCCGTTTTGCCAGTTTGACCACCCAAATAGCTTTGAATAAATAAAAGAACCACAATGGAATGATCCCTGACCTCCTTAGCATGCCCCGGTCGATTTTTGACCCACAACACCCCCAAAACCCAGCCCACCCCCAAAACTGTGGGCTATAGCACACCGATTTGGCTCAAAAATGCTCTGTTCGTGCCGTTTCTCCTGTTTGACCACCCAAATAGCTTCGAATAAATAAATTGACTAGATTGAGATGATCTCTAACCTCCCTGGCATGCCCTGGTCGATTTTCGACCTACGACACCCCCAAAACCTAGGCCCACCCGTGAAACTGTGGGCTATAGCACCCTGATTTGGCCCTAAAATTCCCCGTTCGCCCCGTTTCGCCCGTTTGACCTCCCAAATAGCCTCAAATAAATAAACAAACCTCAATGGGATGATCCCTAACCTCCCTAGAATGCCCTGATCAATTTTTGGCCCACGGCACCCCTGGACCCCAGGCTCAACCCCAAAAACGTGGGCTATAGCATACCGATTTGACTCGAAAATGCCTTGTTTGCGCTGCTTTGACCGTTTGAACACACAAATTGCCTCTAATAAATAAAAGAACCATACTGGGATGATTCCCAACCTCCCTAGCACGCCCTGATCGATTTTCGGCCCATGGCACCCTCGAACCTCAAGCCCTTCCCCGAAACCGTGGCCTATAGCACACCAATTTGGTTTTAAAATTCACCGTTCACACCTTTTTGCCTGTTTGACCACCCAAATGGCCTCAAATAAATAAAAGGACTACATTAGGATAATCCCCAACCTACCTGGCGCACCCCGGTCGATTTTCGGCCCATGGCACCCCCGGACCCCGTGCCCACCCCCGAAATTTGGGCTATAGCACACCAATTTTTCCTAAAAATGCCCCGTTCGCACTGTTTTACCCGTTTGACCGCCTAAATGGTATAGAATAAATAAACAGACCACACTTGGACCATCGTCAACCTCCCTAACATGCCCCAATTGACTTTCGGCCTACAACACCCCCGAACCCCCAAGCCACCCCTGAAACCATAGGTTATAGCATACCAATTCGGCCCAAAAATGCCTCGTTCACGCTGTTTCACATGTTTGACCACCCAAATGGCCTCGAATAAATGGACTGACCACACTGGGATGATCCCTAACCTCCCTAGCATGCCCCGATCGATTTTACACCTATTGCACCCCCAGACCCCTGGCCCACCCCCAAAACCATGGGCATAGCATACCGATTTGGCTAAAAAATGCCTCGTTCGCAATGTTTTGCCCCTTTGAACACCCAAATAGCCTCGAATAAATAAACGAACCACAATGGGATGATACCCAACCTCCCTATGATGCCTCGATTGATTTTTGGCCCACAAAATCCCCAGACCCCGGGTCCTCCCCCAAAATCGTGGGCTATAGCACACCGATTCGACCCGAAAATGCTGTATTCACACTGTTTTGCCCGTTTGACCACCAAAATAGCCTTGAATAAATAAACAAACTACACTCAGATGATCCCCAACCTCCCTGGCACACCCCTGCTAATTTTTGTCCCACGACACCCCCGAACCCCGATCCCACCCTAAAAAGCGTGGGCTATAGCACATCGATTTGGCCCACAAATGCCCTGATCGCGTTATTTTTCCTATTTGACCATACAAATGGCCTCTAATAAATAAACGAACCATACTGGGATGATCCCCAACCTCCCATCCAAGACTCGATAAATTTTTGGCCGATTGTACCTGCTCACCCGGGGATCGCCCCTAAAACTGTAGGCTATAACACACCGATTTGGCCCCAAAATTCCCCGTTCATACTGTTTTACCCATTTGACAGCCTAAATGGCCTAGAATAAATAAACAGACTATACAGGGACAATCCCCAACCTCCCTGGCAAACCGTGGTGGATTTTCGGCCCACGTCACCCCCGAACCCCGACCCTACCCCCAAAATCGTGCACTATAACACACCAATTTAGCCCGAAAATGCCTTGTTTGCATCATTTCGCCTGTTTCACCACCCAAATATCCTCAAATAATTAACTGGACAACACTGGGATGATCCCTAACCTCCATGGCCTACCCTGATTAATTTTTGGCTCACGACACCCCCGAACCCTGGGCCTTTCCCCAAAACTGTGGGCTACCCCAATTAGGATAATTGCCAATCTCCCTGCATACCCCGGTCGATTTTCGACCGACGACACCCCCGAACCCCGGGTCTACCCCAAAAATCGTGGGCTATAACACACTGATTTTGCCCAAAAATGCCAGTTCGCATTGTTATGCCTGTTTGACTACCTAAATGGCCTCGAATAAATAAACAGACATATTAGGATGATCCCCAACCTTCCTACTTCACCCCGATCGATTTTCGGCCTACGGCACCCCCAGACCCTGAGCCCACCCCTAAAATCGTGTTCTATATCACACCGATTTGGCTAGAAAATGCCCCGTTCGCGCTGTTTTGTCCATTTGAACACCCAAATAGCCTCGAATAAATAAATGGACCACACTGGGAGGATCCTCAACCTCCCTGGCATGCCCGTTAAACTTTCTGCCCAGGGCACCCCTGGACCCCGGGTCTACCTTCAAAATCGTGGGCTACAGCACACCCATTTAGCCTAAAAATGCCTCGTTCACACTGTTTTGCCCTTTTGACCACCCAAATGGCCTCGAATAAATAAACAGACCACATTGGGATGATCCCCAACCTCCAGGCATGCCCTGGTAAATTTTCTACCCACGGCACCCCCAGACCCCGGGCCCACCCCCAAAATCGTGGGCTATAGCACACCGATTTTGCTGGAAAATGCCCCGTTCATTCCGTTTTGTCAGTTTGACCACCTAAATAGCCTCAAATAAATAAATGGACCACTCTGGCATGATCCCCAATCTCTATGGCATTCCCCGGATGACTTTTATAACACGACACCCCCGGACCCCGAGCCCACCCTCAAAATAGTGGGCTGTAGCATATTGATTTAGCCTAAAAGTGCCTCGTTTACATCATTTTGCCTATTTTACCACCCAAATGGCCTCGAATAAATAAATGGACAACACTATGACGATCCCTAACCTCCCTAGTATGCCTCGATTAACTTTTGGCCCACCCTCGAAACCACAGGCCCACTCTCAAAACCACAAGCCCACCCTGGAACCACAGGACCACCCTCGAACCACAGCCCCACCATCGAACCACAGGCCCACCCTTAAAACCATGGGCTATTGCACACCGATTTGGCCCGTAAATGCCCTGGTTGTGCTGTTTCGCCCATTTAACCACCCAAATGGCCTCGAATAAATAAGTGGACCACACTGGGATGATCCTCATTCACCCAGACACACCCCGATAAGTTTTTGACCCACGGCACCCCCGAACCCCAGGCACACCCTAAAAACCATAGGCTATAACACACTGATTTGGCCCGAAAATGCCTCGTTTGCACTGTTTTTCCCGGTTTACCACCGAACTAGCCTTGAATAAATAAATAGTCCACACTGGGATAATCCCCAACATCCCTGGCACACACCGCTCAATTTTTGTCCCACAGCACAATCAAACACTGGGCCCACCCCTGAAATCATGGGCATAAAGAACAGATTTGGCCTGTAAATGCCCCGCTCGCTCCGTTTTGCCCATTTGACCACCAAAATGGCCTCGAATAAATAATCGAACCACACTGGGATGATCCCCAACCTCTCTGGCATGCCCCAATCAACTTTTAGCCTGCGACACCCCCAAACACCGCCCCCCCAAAATCATGGGCTATACCATATTGATTTGGGCAGATAAATGCCCCGTTCGCGCCATTTTTCCCGTTCGACCACCGAAATAGCCTCGAATAAATAAATGGACCACACTGGGATAATCCCAACCTCCTTGGCATGCCCCGATCAATTTTTGGCCTATGGCACCCCCAAAACTCGGGCCCACCCCCAAAACCGTGGGCTATAGCAGACCGATTTAGCCCAAAAATGCCCTGTTTGTGCCGTTTCTCCGTTTTAACCACCTAAATGGCTTTCACTAAATAAATGGACCACAGTGGAATGATACCGAACCTCCCTGGCATGCCTCTGTCAATTTTTGGCCCTCAGCACCCCCGAAACCTGGGCCCACCCCCAAAATCGTGGGCTATAGCACACCGATTTGGCCCAAAAATGCCTCTTTCATCCTGTTTCTCCTGTTTGACCATCCAAATGGCTTCGAATAAATTAACGGACCATATTGGGATGATTCTCAACCTCCCTGGCATGCCTCAGTCAATTTTTGGCCCACGACACCCTCAAAACCCGGGCACACCCCTGAAACCATGGGCTATAGCACACTAATTTCGCTCCAAAATACCCCGTTCGCCCCGTTTTGCCCGTTTGACCACCCAAATGGCCTCGAATAAATAAAGGGACCACACTAGGATGGTCCCCAACCTTCCAGGAAATCCTCGATTAATTTTTGGCCCATGGCACCCCCGGACCCGGGGACCACCCCTAAAACTGTGCGCTATAGCACACCGATTTGGCCCGAAAATACCCCGTTCATACTAGTTTGCCAGTTTCACAACCCAAATAGCCTCGAAAAAATAAACGAACCACACTGGGATGATCCCCAACCTCCGTGGCATACCTTAGTCGACTTTTGGCCCACGGCACCTCTGGACCCCAAGCCCACCCCTGAAACCGTGGGCTATAGCACACAGATTTAGCCCGATAATGCCTCGTTTCTCGTTGTTTGCCTGTTTCACCACCCAAATGGCCTCAAATAAATAAACGGACCAAACTGGGATGATCCCCAACCTCCATGCCATGCCCCGATCAATTTTTGGCCCACGACACCCTCGAACCCCAGCCCCACCCCCAAAACTGTAGGCTACCCCAATTAGGCCCAAAAATGTACTATTCATGCTGTTTCGCCCGTTAGATCACATAAATGGCCTCGAATAAATAAACAGACCGTACTAGGACTATCGCTAACCTCCCTGACATGCCCCGCTCGATTTTCGATTGATAGTACCCCCGAACCCCGGGGCCACCCCAGAAATCGTGGGCTATAGCACACTGATTTTGCCAAAAAATAGCCAGTTCGCACCGTTACGCCTGCTTGACCACCCAAATGGCCTCGAATAAATAAACAGATAACGTTGGGACGATCCCCAACCTCCCTGGCTCGTACCTGTCGATTTTTGGCCCACGACACCCCCAGACCCCGATCCCACACCCAAAATTGTGGTCTATAGCACACCGATTTGACCAGAAAATGCCCCGTTCGCACCGTTTTGTCCGTTTGACAACCCAAATAGAATCGAATAAATAAACGGACCATACTGGGATGATCCCCAACATCCCTGGCACGACCAGTAAACTTTCAGCCCTGGGCACCCCCGGACCTCGGGCCCACCCTTAAAATCGTGGGCTACAGTATATCGATTTGGCCTAAAAATGCCTCATTCGTGTTGTTTCGCCCATTTGACCACCCAAATGGCCTCGAATAAATAAACAGACCACATTGGGATAAATAAATGGACCACACTAGCATGATCCCCAACCTCCCTGGCATGCCCCTGTCGACTTTCATCCCACGATACCCTAGGACCCCGGGCCCAACCTCAAACCCGTGGGCTATAGCACACCGATTTGGCCAAAAAGTGCCTCGTTCGCATCGTTCTGCCCATTTGACCACCCAAATGGCCTCGAATAAATAAACGAACTACACTAGGACGATCCCCAACCTCCTTGGTATGGCCTGGTTAACTTTTAGCACAGGACACCCTCGAACCCCAGGCCCACCCTCGAAATCGTGGGCTATTACACACCGATTGGGCCATAAAATGCCATGATCACGCTGTTTTGCCCATTTAACCACCCAAATAGCCTTGAATAAATAAATGGACCATACTAAGACGATCCCCAATCTGCCAGGCATGCCCCAGTCAGTTTTTGGCCCACGGTACCCCCAAACCCCGGGTACACCCCCAAAAACGTAGGCTATAGCACACTGATTTTGCCTGAAAATGCCTCGTTCGCATTTTTCACCCATTTGACCACCAAAATGGCCTAGAATAAATAAAAGGACCACATTGGGATGATCCCCAACCTCTCTGTCACACCTCGGTCGATTTTCGGACCGTGGGCTATAGCACACCTATTTGGCCCCAAAATGCCCCATTCACTTTGTTTAGCCTATTTGACCATCCAACTAGCCTCGAATAAATAAACAGACCATACTGGGATGATCCCCAACCTCCCTGGCATGCCCTAGTCAACTTTTAGCCCACCGCACCTCCGAAGCCCTGACCTACTCCTGAAATCTTGGGATATAGCACACCGAATTGGCCCAAAAATCTATTCGCACCATTTTACCCGTTTGACAACCCAAATGGCCTCGAATAAATAAACAGACCACACTGGGACAATCTCTAAACTTCGTTCGCACTGTCTCGCCTATTCGCGCCGTCTCACCCGTTCGCGCCGTCTCGCCCGTTTGACAACGAAAATGGCCTTGAGTAAATATTCAAACCACACTGGGATGATTCCAAACCTCCCTGGCACACCCAGGTCGACTTTCAGCCTACGGCACCACCAGAACCTGGGCCCACCCCCAAATTAGTGTGCTATACCACACCGATTTAGCCAAAAAATGCCCCGTTCACACTATTTTGCCCGTTTGACCACCCAACTAGCCTTGAATAAATAAACGGACCAAACTGGGACAATCCCAACCTCCTTGGCAAACCCCAATCAATTTTTAGCCCACGACACCCCCAAAACCCGGGCCCACCCCCAAAACTGTGGGCTATAGCTCCCTGATTTGACCCAAAAATGCCCCGTTCATGTTGTTTCTCCTGTTTGACAAAACAAATGGATTTGAATAAATAAACGGACCACACTGGGATGATTTCGAACCTCCCTGGCATGCCTCAGTCAATTTTTGTCCCACAACACCCCTAAAACCGTGGGATATAGCACACCGATTTGGCCCGAAAATGCTCCATTTGTGTAGTTTCTCCTGTTTGACCACCCAAATGGCTTTGAATAAATAAACAGACAACATTACGATGATCCCCAACTTCTCTGGCATGCCCCAGTCAATGTTTCGCCAACAAAACCCCCGAAACTCGAGCCTACCCCTGAAACCGTGGGTTATACAACACTGATTTCGCCCTAAAATGCCCCATTCGCGCTGTTTTGCCCGTTTGACCACCCAAATAGCTTCGAATAAATAAACGGACCATAAAGGAATGATCCCTGATGTCCTTAGCATGCCCTGGTCGATTTTTGACCCACAGCACCCCCGAAACTCGGCCCACCCCCAAAACCGTGGGCTATAGCATACCGATTTGGCCCGAAAATGCTCAGTTCATGCCATTTCTCCTGCTTGACCACCCAAATGGCTTCGAATAAATAAAAGGACCATATTGGGACGATCCCCAACCTCCTGGACACTCCTCGGTTGATTTTTGGCCCACGACACCCCCCGAAACCTAGGCCCACCCCTGAAACCGTGGGCTATAGCACACTGATTTGGCCCTAAAATTCCCCGTTCACGCCATTTCGCCCGTTTGACCTCTCAAATAGCCTCAAATAAATATACAGACCACAATGGGTTGATCCCTAACCTCCCTAGAATGCCTCGGTCGATTTTCGGCCCACGGCACCCCTGGACCCCGAGCTCAACCCCAAAAACGTGGGCTATAGCACACCGATTTGATTCGACGATGCCTCGTTTGCGCCGTTTTGCCCGTTTGAACACACAAATTGCCTCAAATAAATAAATGGACCATACTGGGATGATCCCCAACCTCCCTGGCACGTCCTGATCAATTTTTTCCCCACGACACCCCCGAACCTCAAGCCCTTCCCCTTAACCATGGCCTATAGCACACCGATTAGGTTTTAAAGTTCACCGTTCACACCATTTTACCTGTTTGACCACCCAAATGGCCTCGAACAAATAAACAGACTACATTAGGATGATCCCCAACCTCCCTGGCGTACCCTAGTAGATTTTTGGCCCACGGTACCACCAGACCCCGTGCCCACCCACAAAATTTGGGCTATAGCACATCGATTTTTCGTAAAAATGCCCCGTTTGCACCGTTTTGCTCATTTGACTGCCTAAATGGTCTCGAATAAATAAACAAACCATACTTGGACCATCGCCAACCTCCCTAACATACCTCGATTGACTTTCGACCTACATCACCCTCGAACCCCCAGACCACCCCTGAAACCATGGGTTATAGCACACCAATTCGACCCAAAAATGCCTCGTTCGCGTTGTTTCACACATTTGACCACCCAAATGGCCTCGAATAAATGAATTGACCACACTGGGATGATCCCTAAACTCTATAGCACGCCCCGATCAATTTTTTTCCCATTGAACCCCCAGACCCCTGGCCTACCCCCAAAATCGTGGGCATAGCATATCGATTTGGCTAAAAAATACCCCGTTCGCAATGTTTCACCCCTTTGAACATCCAAATGGTCTCTAATAAATAAACAAACCATACTGGGATGATCCCCAACCTCCCTATAACGCCTCGATCGATTTTCGACCCATGAAACCCCCAGACCCCAGGGCCTCCCCCAAAACCGTGGGCTTTAGCACACCGATTTGGCCCAAAAATGCTGCATTTATGCTGTGTCGCCCGTTTGACCACCAAAATAGCCTCGAATAAATTAACGAACTACACTCGGATGATCCCTAACCTCCTTGGCACATCCCTGCTGATTTTTGGCCAACGACACCCCCAAACCCTGATCCCACCCTAAAAAATGTGGGCTATAGCACATCGATTTGGCCCAAAAATGCCTTGATCGCTTTGTTTTGCCTATTTAACTATATAAATGGCCTCTAATAAATAAATGAACCATACTGGGATGATCCAAAACCTCCCAGCCAAGCCTCGATAAATTTTTAGCCTGCGGAACCCGCGCACCTGGGGACCGCCCTTAAAACTGTGGGCTATAGCATACCGATTTGGCCCCAAAATGCCCCATTCATATCATTTTGCCCGTTTGACACCCTAAATGGCCTCGAATAAATGAACGGACTATACTGGGATGATCCCCAAACTCCCTGGCACACCTTGGTCGATTTTTGGCCTACCGCACCCCTGAACCCCGAGCCCACCCCCAAAAGCGTGCGCTATAGCACACAAATTTAGCCCAAAAATGCCTCGTTTGCATCGTTTCGCCCGTTTTACCACCCAAATGGCCTCAAATAAATTAGCGGACCACATGGGGATGATCCCCAACCTCCATGGCTTGCCCCGATCAATTTTTAGCCCACAGCACCCCCGAACCCCGGGCCTTCCCTCGAAACCGTGGGCTACCCCGATTAGGATGATCGCCAACCTCCCTGGCATGCCCCAGTTGATTTTCAACCGATGGTACCCCCAGACCCCGGGTCTACCCCCAAAATCGTGGGTATAACACACTGATTTTGTCCAAAAATGCCAGTTCGCATTGTTACGCCTGTTTGACCACCCAAATGGCCTCGAATAAATAAACAGACCACATTAGGATGATCCCCAACCTCCCTGCTTCACCCCGGTTGATTTTCGGCCTACGACACCCCTATACCCTGAGCCCACCCCCGAAATTATGTTCTATAGCACACCGATTTTACCGGAAAATGCCCCGTTCATGCTGTTTTATCTGTTTAAACACCCAAATAGCCTCGAATAAATAAACGTACCACACTGGGATGATCCTTAACCTCCCTGGTATGCCCAGTAAACTTTCAGCCTAGGGCACCCCCGGACCCCGGGTCTACCCTCAAAACCGTGGGCAACAGCACATCGATTTGGCCTAAAAATGCCTCGTTCACTCTGTTTTATCCTTTTGAAAACCCAAATGGCCTCGAATAAATAAACAGACCATATCGGGATGATCCCCAACCTCCAGGCATGCCTCGATTAATTTTCAGCCCACGACACCCCCGAACCCCAGGCCTACCCCCGAAATCGTGGGCTATAGGACACCGATTTTGCTGGAAAATGACCCGTTCGTTCTGTTTTGTCAGTTTGACCACCTAAATAGCCTCAAATAAATAAATGGACCACTCTGGCATGATCCCCAACCTCCCTGGCATTCCCCGGATGACTTTTATCCCACGACACCTCCGGACCCCGGGCCCACCTTTGAAATAGTGGGCTATAGCACATCGATTTGGCCTAAAATTGCCTCGCTCACACTGTTTTTCCCATTTGACCACCCAAATGGCCTCAAATAAATAAACGGACAACACTAGGATGATCCCTAACCTCCCTGGTATGCCTCGATTAACTTTTGGCCCACCCTCAAAAACACAGGCCCACCCTCGAACCATAGGCCCACCCCCAAACTACAGGCCCACCCTCAAAACCATGGGATATTGCACATCGATTTGGCCCGTAAATGCCCTGATAGCGCTGTTTCGCCCATTTGACCACCCAAATGGCCTCGAATAAATAAATGGACCACACTGGAATGATCCCCAATCTCCCATACATGCCCCGGTCAGTTTTCGACCCACGGCACCCCCAAACCCCGGGTACACCCCAAAAACCATAGGCTATAGCACACCGATTTCGCTCAAAAATGCCCCGTTTGCACTGTTTTTCCCGATTTACCACCCAACTGGCCTTGAATAAATAAATGGTCCACACTGGGATGATACCCAACCTCCCTGGCACACACCAATTGATATTTTTCCCACGGTACAACCGAAAACTGGGCCCACCCCTAAAATCATAGGCATAACGAACAGATTTCGCCTGTAAATTCCCCGTTCGCGCCATTTCGCCTGTTTGACCACCAAAATGGCCTCGAATAAATAATCAAACCACAATGGGATGATCGCCAACCTCTCTGGCATGCCCCGGTCGACTTTCAGCCCGCGACACCTCTAGAGTCCGGTCCCCCAAAAATCATGGGCTATACCACATTGATTTGGCCAGAAAAATGCCTCGTTCGCGCCATTTTGCCCGTTTGACCAGCCACATAACCTTGAATAAATAAACGGACCACACTGGGATAATCCCAACCTCCCTGGCATGCCCCAATCAATTTTTGGCCCATGGTACCCCCGAAACTCGGGCCCACCCCCAAAACCGTGGTCTATAGCACACCGATTTAGCCTGAAAATGCCCCGTTTGTGTTGTTTCTCCTGTTTAACCACCTAAATGGCTTTGAATAAATAAACGGACCACAGTGGGATGATCCCAAACCTCCTTGGCAAGCCCTGGTCGATTTTTGGCCCTCAGTACCCCCCGAAACCTGGGCCCACCCCCAAAACCGTGGGCTATAGCACACCTATTTAGCCAAAAAATGCCCCGTTTGTGCCGTTTCTCCTGTTACACCACCTAAATAGCTTTGAATAAATAAACGGACCACATTGGGATGATCCCTAACCTCCCTAGCATGCCTCGATCGATTTTCAGCCTACGACACCCCCAAAACTTGATCCCACCCCTGAAACCGTAGGCTATAGCACACTGATTTGGCCCTAAAATACCCCGTTTGTGCTGTTTCACCCGTTTGACCACCCAAATAGCCTCGAATAAATAAATGGACCACCATGGGATGATCCCTAACCTCCCTAGCATTCCCCGATTATTTTTCGGTCCACAGCATCTCTGAAACCCGACCCACCCCCAAAACCGTGGGCTATAGCACACCGATTTGGCCCAAAAATGCCTCGTTCATCCTGTTTCTCCTATTTGACCACCCAAATGGCTTTGAATAAATAAACAGAACACATTGGGATGATCCTCAACCTCCCTAGCATACCCCAGTCAATTTTTGGCCCACGACACCCTCAAAACCCGGGCACACTCCTGAAACTATGGGCTATAGCACACTAATTTCGCCCTAAAATGCCCTGATCGCACCGTTTCACCTGTTTGACCAGCTAAATAGCCTAAAATATATAAACGGACCATAATGGGACGATCCCTAACCTTCTTGGCATACCCCGATTGATTTTTGGCCCTCGGCACCCCCGAACCCCGGGATCAACCCCAAAACCATGGGATATAGCACATCAATTAGACTCAAAAATACCTCATTTGTCCCATTTTGCCCGTTTGACCACCCAAGTAGCCTCGAATAAATAAATGGACCACTCAAGAATGATCCCCATCATTCCTGCCACGCCCTGATCGATTTTTGGCCCATGACACCCCCGAACACCAGGTCCACCCCTAAAACTGTGGCTATAGCGCACCGAATTGGCTTTAAAATTTACCTTCACACCTTTTTGCCCGTTTGACCACCCAAATGGCCTCGAATAAATAAAAAACTACATTGGAATGATTCCCAACCTCCCTGGTGCACGCCGATCAATTTTCAGCCCACGGCACCCCCGAATCCCGTGCCCACCCCCGAAATCGTGGGCTATACCACACTACTTTTTCCTAAAAATTCCACGTTCGCGTCGTTTCACCCATTTGACCGCCAAATGGTCTCGAATAAATAAACAGACCACACTGGGACCATCGCCAACCTTCCTGACATGCCACGATCGACTTTCATCCCACAGCACCCCCGAACCCCTGGACCACCCCTGAAACCGTGGGTTATAGCACACTGATTTGGCCCAAAAATGTCGCGTTCATGCTGTTTTGCCTGTTTGACCACCCAAATAGCCTCAAATAAATAAACTGACCATACTGAGACAATCCCTAACCTCCCTGGCATGCCCTAATAGATTGTTTGCACATTCCACCCCCAAACCCCTGACCCACCCCCAAAATCGTGGGCATAACACACTGATTTGGCTAGAAAATGCCCGATTCATAACCTTTTGCCCCTTTAACTACCCAAATGGCCTCGAATAAATAAACGAACCATACTGGGATGATCCCCAACCTCCCTATGATGCCTCAATCAATTTTCGGCCTACAAAACCTCCAGACCCCTGTCCTCCCCCATAACCGTGGGCTATAGCACACCTATTCCACCTAAAAATGTTGTATTCGCATTGTTTTGCCTGTTTGACCACCTAAATGGCATCGAATAAATAAACAGACTACACTGGGACGATCATCAACCTCCCTGGCACACCTCTGCTGATTTTCGGCCCACGACACCCCCGAACCACGATCCCAACCTCAAAACCGTGGGCTATGGCACATCGATTTAGCTCACAAATGCCCCGATCGCGCTGTTTTGACTATTTAACCATACAAATGGCCTCTAATAAATAAACAGACCATATTGGGATGATCCACAACCTCTTAGGTAAGCCCCGATCAATTTTTGGCCCACGGCACCCCCAGACCTCGAGCCCACCCCCAAAACCATGGGCTATAGCACACCGATCTGTCTCGCAATTTCACCACCCAAATAACCTCAAATAAATAAACAGACCACACTAGGACGATCCCCAACCTCTATGGCATGCCCAATAAATTTTTGGCCCACGACACCCCCAAACCCTAGGCCCACCCTCAAAACCATGGGTGACCTTGATTGCGCCTAAAAATGCACAATTCATTCCGTTTCACCTATTTGATCACATAAATAGCCTCGAATAAATAAACAGACCATACTAGGATGATCGCCAAACTCTATAGCACGCCCCAGTCCATTTTTGGGTGACGGTAACCCCAGACCCTGGGTCCACCCCCAAAACTGATGGCTATAGCATACTGATTTTGCCCGAAAATCCCAGTTCGCACCGTTATGCCTGTTTGACCACCCAAATGGCCTCGAATAAATAAACAAACCACATTGGGACAATCCCCAACCTCCCTAGCTTGCCTCGATCGATTTTCAGCCCACGGCATCCCAGACCCTAAGACCACACTTGAAATTATTTTCTATAGCACACCGATTTAGCCGAAAAATACCTCATTCATGCCATTTTGTCCGTTTGACCACCCAAATAGCCTCGAATAAATAAAAGGACCAAACTGGGATTATCCTCAATCTCCCTGGCATGCCCGATAAACTTTCGGCCCAGGGTACCCCCAAACCCTAGGCCCACCCTCAAAATCTTAGGCTACAGCACACCAATTTAGCCTAAAAATGCCCCGTTTGCACTGTTTCACCCATTTGACCACCCAAATGGCCTCGAATAAATAAACAGACCACGGAAACCATGGACCCCGGGCCCACCCCTGAAATAGTGGGCTATAGCACACAGATTTCGCTGTAAAATACCTCGTTCGTACCGTTTTGTCAATTTAACCACCCAAATAGCCTCGAATAAATAAATGTACCACACTGGCATGATCCCCAACCTCCCTGACATACCTCGGTCTAATCTCCTCCCACAAAACCCCCGAAACTCGGGCCCACCCTCAAAACTGTGGGCTATAGCACACTGATTTGGCCCAAAAGTACGTCGTTCGTGCTATTTTGCCCATTTGACCATCCAAATGGCCTCAAATAAATAAAATAACTACACTAGGATGATCCCTAATCTCCCTGGTATGCCCCGGTTAACTTTTCATCCAGGACACCCCTGAACCCAGGCCCACCCTCGAAAACGTGGGCTATTGCACACTGATTTGGCTCAAAAATGCCCTGATCGCGCTGTTTTTCCCATTTGACCACCTAAATGGCCTCGAATAAATAAATGGACTACACTGGGATGATCCCCAACCTCTCACGCATTCCGCAGACAATTTTTGACCAATGACACCCCCGAACCCCTGGCACACCGCTAAAACTGTGGGCTATAGCACACCGATTTGGCCCAAAAATGCCCCGTTTGCACCATTCTGCCTGGTTGACCACCCAAATGGCCTTGAATAAATAAATGGTCCACACTAGGATGATCCCCAACCTCCCTGTCACACACCGGTTGATTTTTGGCCAACGGAAAGATCGAACAGCGGGCCCTAGCGCACCGATTTGGCCTGAAAATGCCTCATTCGCACTGTTTTGCCCGTTTGACCACCCAAATGGCCTCGAATAAATAATCAGACAATACTGGGATGATCCCCAACCTCCCTGGGATGCCCCGATCAACTTTTAGCTCACGACACCCTCAGACCCCTGGCCGAGCCCTAAAATCATGGGCTATACCACACTGATTTGGCCAGAAATTGCCCCGTTCGTGCCATTTTGATCGTTTGACCACCCAAATATACTCGAATAAATAAACGGACCATACTGGGATGATCCCAACCTCCTTGGTATGCCCCGATCAGTTTTCGTCCCATGGAACCCCCGAAATCGTAGGCTATAGCACACCGATTTAGCTCGAAAATGCCCCATTCGTGTCGTTTCTCCTGTTTGACCACCCAAATGGCTTTAAATAAATAAACAAACAACACTGGGATGATCTAAGCCTCCATGGCATGCCCCAGTCAATTTTCAAACCATAGAACTACTAAAACCTGGACCCACCCCCAAAACCGTGGGTTATAGCACACTGATTTGGCCCTAAAATGCCTTATTCACGCTGTTTCGCCCGTTTGACCACCCAAATAGCCTCGAATAAATAAATGGACCATAATGGGATGATACTTAACCTCCCTAGCATGACCCGGTCGATTTTTGGCCAACAGAACCCCCGTAACCTGGCCCACCCCAAAACCGTGGGCTATAGCACACTGATTTGGCTCGAAAATGCCCCGCTCGGGCTGTTTCTCCTGTTTGACCACCCAAATGGCTTCGAATAAATAAATGGACCACATTGGGACAATACCCAAACTCGCTGGAATTCCCCAATCGATTTTTGGCCCACGACAGCCCCTAAACACAGGCCCACCCCTAAAACCGTGGGCTATAGCACACTGATTCGGCCCTAAAATGCCCCGTTCGCACTGTTTCGCCCGTTTAACTACCCAAATAGCCTCGAATAAATAAATGGACCACAATGAGACAATCCCTAACCTCCCTATCTTGCCCCGGTCTATTTTTGGCCCACGGTACCCCCGGACACGGGGCTCAACCCCAAAACCGTGGGCTATAGCACACCGATTTGACTCGAAAATGCCTTATTTGCGCCGTTTCGCTTGTTTGACCACCCAAATAGCCTCAAATAAATAAACAGACCACATTGGAATGATCCCTAACCTTCCTAGCATGCCCTAATTGATTTTTGGCCCATGACACCCCCGAACCCCAGGCCCCCCCGATACCGTGGGCTATAGCACACCATTTGGCTTTAAAATTCATAGTTCACACCTTTTTGCCCGTTTGATCTCCCAAATGGCCTCGAATAAATAAACAGACTACATTTGGATGATACCCAACCTCCCTGGTGCACCTCGGTCAATTTTTGACCCACGGCGCCCCCAGACCCCTGCCCACCCCCAAAATCGTAGGCTATAGCAG
>JAPEIP010000009.1:4296559-4307812 GCA_026120095.1 Capsicum chinense
AGACCCCTGCCCACCCCCAAAATCGTAGGCTATAGCAGACCAATTTTTCCTGAAAATGCCCCATTTATGCCATTTCGCCCGTTTGACCACCCAAATAGTCTTGAATAAATAAACAGACCACACTTGGACAATCCCCAATCTCCCAGACATGCCCCGATCAACTTTTGACCCACAGCACCCCCAAACCCCCGTACCACCCCTGAAACCGTGGGTTCTAGCACACCGATTTGGCCTAAACTGCCCCGATCACTCTGTTTTACCTATTTGACCATACAAATGGCCTTAGATAAATAAATAAATGGACCATACTGGGATGATCCCCAATCTCCCAGACACGCCCCGGTCATTTTTTGACCCACGACACCCCTGAACCCCAGGCATACCCCAAAAACCGTAGGCTATAGCACATCGATTTGGCCCAAAAATGCCCTGTTTGCACTATTTTTCCCGGTTTACCACCCAAATAGCCTTGAATAAATATATGGTCCACACTGGGATGATCCCCAACCTCTCTGGCACACACCGCTCGATTTTTGTCCCACGGAACAACTGAACATTAGGCCCACCTCTTAAATCATGGGCATAATGAACAGGCCTGTAAATGCCCCGCTCGTGCTGTTTTGCCTTTTTGACCACCAAAATGGCCTCGAATAAATAATCGTACCACACTAGGATGATCCCCAACCTCTTTGGCATTCCCCAGTCGACTTTCAGCCCGCGGCACCCCCAGACCCCGGCCCCCCCAAAATCATGGGCTATACCATATCGATTTGGCCAGAAAAATGCCCCGTTCACGCCATTTTGCCCGTTGACCACCCACATAGGCTCGAATAAATAAAAAGACCACACTGGGAAAATCCCAACCTCCCTGGCATGCCCCGATTAATTTTTGGCCCATGGCACCCCTAAAACTCGGGCCAACCCCAAAACCGTGGGCTATAGCACACCGATGTAGCCCGAAAATGCCCCGTTTGTGCCGTTTCTCCTGTTTAACCACCTAAATGGCTTTGAATAAATAAACGGACCATAGTGGGATCATCCCGAACCTCCCTGGCATGCTCCTGTCAATTTTTGGCCCTCAGCACCCTCGAAACCTGGGCCCACCCCCAAAACCGTGGGCTATAGCACATCGATTTAGCCCAAAAATGCTCATTTGTGCTGTTTCTCTTATTTCACTACACAAATAGCTTCGAATAAATAAACGGACCATATTGGGATGATCCCTAACCTCCCTGGCATGCCCCAATTGATTTTCAGCCCACGACACCCTTAAAACTTGATCCCACCCCTGAAACCGTAGGCTAGAGCACACTGATTTGGCCCTAAAATACCCCGTTTATGCTGTTTCACCCATTTGACCACCCAAATAGCCACTTATAAATAAACGGACCATAATGGGATGATCCCTAACCTCCCTAGCATGCCTCGATTGATTTTTGGCCCACAGCATCCCCGAAACCCGACCCACCCCCAAAACCGTGGGCTATAGCACACCGATTTGGCTCGAAAATGCCTCGTTCAGCCTGTTTCTCCTGTTTGACCACCCAAATGGCTTTGAATAAATAAACGGACCACATTAGGATGATCCTCAACCTCCCTGGCATGCCTAGTCAATTTTTGGCCCATGACTCCCTCAAAACCCGGGCACACTCCTGAAACCATGGGCTATAGCAAACTAATTTCGCCCCAAAATGCCCCGATCGCACCATTTTACCCATTTGACCACCCAAATAGCCTTAAATAAATAAACGGACCACAATGGGATAATCCCTAACCTCCCTGGCATACCTCGATCGATTTTCGACCCCCGGCACCCTCGAAACCCGGGATCAACCCCAAAACCATGGGATATAGCACATTGATTTGACTCAAAAATGCCTCATTTGTCCCGTTTTTCCCGTTTGACCACCCAAGTAGCCTCGAATAAATATATGGACCACTCAAGGATGATCCCCATTATCCCTGGTATGCCCTGATCGATTTTTGGCGCATGACACCCCTGAACACCAGGCCCACCCCCAAAACTGTGGCTATAGCGCTCCAAATTGGCTTTAAAATTCACCGTTCACACCTTTTTGCCTGTTTGACCACCCAAATGGCCTTGAATAAATAAAAAAACTACATTGGGATGATCCCCAACCTCCCTGGCGCACGCCGGTCAATTTTCATCCCACAGTACCCTCAAATCCCGTGCCTACCGCCAAAATCATGGGCTATACCACACTAATTTTTCCTTAAAATGCCTCGTTCGTGCCGTTTCACCCGTTTGACCGCCAAATGGTCTCAAATAAATAAACAGACCACACTAGGACCATCACCAACCTTCCTGACATGCCCCAATCGACTTTCATCCCACAGCACCCCCGAACTCCCGGACCACCCCTGAAACCATGGGTTATAGCACACTGATTTGGCCCAAAAATGCCTTGTTCGCGCTGTTTTGCCTATTTGACCACCCAAATAGCCTCGAATAAATAAACTGACCACACTGAGACAATCCCCCATAACCGTGGGCTATAGCACACCAATTTCGCCCAAAAATGTTGTATTCGTACTGTTTTACCCGTTTGACCACCGAAATTGCATCGAATAAATAAACAGACTACACTGGGATGATTACCAACCTCCCTGGCACACCCCTGCTGATTTTTGGCCCACGGCACCCCCGAACCACGATCCCAACCTCAAAACCGTGGGCTATGGCACATCGATTTGGCTCACAAATACCCTGATCATGCTATTTTGACTATTTGACCATACAAATGGCCTCAAATAAATAAATGGACAATATTGGGATGATCCACAACCTCTCAGGCAAGCCCCGATCAATTTTCGGCCCGCGACACCCTCAGACCTCGAGTCCACCCCCAAAACCATGGGCTATAGCACACCAATTTGTATCGTAATTTCACCACCCAAATGGCCTCAACTAAATAAACAGACCACACTGGGACGATCCCCAACCTCCATGGCATGCCCCAATCAATTTTTGGCCCACGACACCCCCAAACCCTGGGCCCACCCTCAAAACCGTGGGCTACCTTGATTACGCCTAAAAATGCACAAATCATGCCGTTTCACCTGTTTGATCACATAAATGGCCTCGAGTAAATAAACGGACCATACTAGGACGATCGCCAACCTCTATGGCATACCCCAGTCCATTTTCGGTCGATGGCAACCCCGAACCCTGGGTCCACCCCCAAAACTGATGGCTATAGCATACTAATTTTGCCTGAAAATGCCCAGTTGGCACCGTTACGCCTGTTTGACCAACCAAATGGTCTCGAATAAATAAAAAAACTAGATTGGGAAGATCCCCAACCTCCCTGGCTTGCCCCGATCAATTTTCAACACACGATATCCCAGACCCTAAGACCACACTTGAAATCATTTTCTATAGCACACCGATTTAGCCAGAAAATACCTCATTCATGCCATTTTGTCCGTTTGACCACCCAAATAGCCTTGAATAAATAAACAGACCACACTGGGATGATCCTCAATCCCCCTGGCATGCCCGGTAAACTTTCAGCCCAGGGCACCCCCGAACCTTGAGCCCACCCTCAAAATCTTGGGCTACAACATACCAATTTGGCCTAAAAATGCCTCATTTGCGCTGTTTCACCCATTTGACCACCCAAATAGCCTCGAATAAATAAACAGACCAAGGCACCTATGGACCCTGGGCCCACCCCTGAAATAGTGGGCTATAGCATACAGATTTTGCTGGAAAATACCTCGTTCATACGTTTTATCAATTTAACCACCCAAATAGCCTCGAATAAATAAATGTACCACACTGGCATGATCCCCAACCTCCTTGACATGCCTCAATCGAATCTCCTCCCACGACACCCCCGAACCTCGGGCCCACCCTTAAAACTGTACGCTATAGCACACTGATTTGGCCCAAAAGTGCCTCGTTCATGCTGTTTTACCCATTTGACCATCCAAATGGCCTCGAATAAATAAAATAACTACACTAGGACGATCCCCAATCTCCCTGGTATGCCCTGGTTAACTTTTGGCCCAGGAAACACCTGAACCCAGGCCCACCCTCGAAACCGTGGGCTATTGCACACCGATTTGGCTCGAAAATGCCCTGATCGCACTATTTTGCCTATTTAACCATCTAAATGGCCTCGAATAAATAAACGGACTACATTAGGATGATACCCAACCTCTCATACATTCCCCGGTCAGTTTTCGACCAATAAAACCCCCAAACCCTGGGCACACCGCTAAAATCATGGGCTATAGCACATCAATTTGGCCCAAAAATACCCCGTTTGCACCATTCTGCTCGGTTGACCACCCAAATGGCCTTGAATAAATAAATGGTCCATACCGGGATGATCCCTAACCTCCCTGGCACACACCAATCAATTTTAGGCCAACGGAAAGATCGAACACCGGGTCCACCCATGAAACCATGGGCATAGCGCACCGATTTGGCCTGAAAATGACCCGTTCGCACCGTTTTGCCTGTTTGACCACCGAAATGGCCTCTAATAAATAATCGGACAACACTGAGATGATCCCCAACCTCCCTGGCATGCCTCGATTGACTTTCAGCCTATGAAACCCTCATACCCTAGGCCGAGTCCCAAAATCATGGGCTATACCACACTGATTTGGCCAGAAAATGCCCCGTTCATGCCATTTTAACCGTTTGACCACCCAAATACCATCGAATAAATAAACGGACCATAATAGGACGATCCCAACCTCCCTGGCATGCCCCGATCAATTTTCATCCCACGGCACCCCCGAAATCGTAGGCTATAGCACACCAATTTGTCCCGAAAATGCCCCATTCATGTCGTTTCACCTGTTTGACCACCCAAATGGCTTTCAATAAATAAACTGACCACAATGGGATGATCCAAACCTCCATCGCATGCCCTAATCAATTTTCAGACCACAGAACCACCAAAACCTGGGCCCACCCTCGAAACCGTGGGTTATAGCACACTGATTTGGCCCTAAATACCCTATTCGCGCCGTTTTGCCCGTTTGACCACCCAAATAGCCTCAAATAAATAAACGGACCATAATGGGATGATCCCTAACCTCCCTATCATGCCCCAATTGATTTTTTGCCCACAACACCCCCGTAACCCGGCCCACAACACCCCCATAAACCGTGGGCCATAGCATACTGATTTGGCTCAAAAATGCCTCGTTCGAGCTGTTTCTCCTGTTTAACCACCCAAATGGCTTCGAATAAATAAATGGACTATATTGGGACAATCCCCAAACTCCCTGGAATGTCCCAGTCAATTTTTGGCCTACGACAACCCCGAAACCCAGGCCCACCCCTAAAATCGTGGGCTATAGCACACTAATTCAGCCCTAAAATGCCCCGTTCGCGCCGTTTTGCCCATTTGACTACCCAAATAGCCTCGAATAAATAAATGGACCACAATGAGACAATCCCTAACCTCCCTGGCTTGCTCCAGTCTTTTTTTGACCCACGACACCCCCGGACATCGGTCTCAACCCCAAAACCGTGGGTTATAGCACACCGATTTAACTTGAAAATGCCTCATTTGCACCATTTTGCCCGTTTGACCACCCAAATAAATAAACAGACCATACTGGAATGATCCCTAACCTCCCTGGCATGCCCTAATTGATTTTTGGTCTACGACAGCCCCGAACTCCAGGTCCCCTGATACTGTGGGCTATAGCACACCGATTTAGCTTTAAAATTCATCGTTCACACCTTTTTTCCCGTTTGACATCCCAAATGCCCTTGAATAAATAAACAAACTGCATTGGGATGATACCCAACCTCCCTGGTGCACCTCGGTCGATTTTTGTGCCACGACACCCTCGGACCCTATGCCCACCCCCAAAATCGTAGGCTATAGCACACAAATTTTTCCTGAAAATGCCCCGTTTGCACCGATTTGCCCGTTTGACCACCCAAATAGTCTTGAATCAATAAATAGACCACACTTGGACCATCCCCAATCTCCCAGACATGCCCCGATCAACTTTCGACCCACAGAACCCCCAAACCCCCGGACCACCCCTGAAATCGTGGGTTCTGGCACACCGATTTGGCCCAAACTGCCCCAATCGCTCTGTTTTGCCAATTTGACCATACAAATGGCCTTAGATAAATGAATAAACGGACCATACTGGGATGATCCCCAATCTCCCAGGCAAGCTCCGATCAATTTTCGGCCCACGGCACCTCCGGACCCAGGGACCACCCCTAAAACTGTGGGCTATAGCACACCGATTTGGCCTAAAAGTGCCCCATTCATATCGTTTGCCTGTTTGAAAACCCAAATGGCCTCGAAACGATGGGCTACAGCACACCAATTTGGCCTAAAAATGCCTGGTTTGCATCGTTTCGCCTATTTGACCACCCAAATGGCCTCGAATAAATAAACAAACCACATTGGGATGATCCCCAACCTCCAGACATACCGCGGTTAATTTTCAACCTACGGTACCCCTGGACCCCGGGTCCACCCCCGAAATCATGGGCTATAGCACACCGATTTTTCTGAAAAATGCCTCATTCGTGCCGTTTTGCTAGGTTGACCACCCAAATAGACTCGAATAAATAAATGGACCACACTACCATGATCCCCAACCTCTATGGCATGACCAAGTCAAGTTTCATACCACGAAACCCCCGGACCCCAAGCCTACCCTCGAAACCATGGGCTATAGCACACCGATTTGGCCCAAAAGTGCCTCGTTCGCACTGTTTTGACCATTTGACCACCCAAATGGCCTCGAATAAATAAATGAACCACACTAGGACGATCCAAAAACTCCCTGGTATGCCCCGATTAAATTTTGGCCCAGGACACCCCCGAACCGCAGGCCTACCCTCAAAATCGTGGTAGCACACCGATTTAGCTCAAAAATACCCTGATCGCGCTGTATCGCCTATTTGACCACCTAAATGGCCTCGAATAAATAAACGGACCATACTGGGATGATCCCCAATCTCCCAGGAATGCCCCGGTCAATTTTTGACCCACAGCACCCCCAAACCCGGCACATTCCCAAAACCGTGGGCTATAGCACACCGATTTGGCTCAAAATGCCCTGTTTGTGCCGTTTCTCCTATTTGATCACCTAAATGGCTTCGAATAAATAAAAACACCATAAAGGGACGATCCCCAACCTCCCTGGCATATCCTGATCGATTTTTGGCCCATGGAACCCTCGAAACTCTGGCCCACCCCTGAAACCGTTGGCTATAGCACATTGATTTGGACCTAAAATTCCCTGTTCTTGCCGTTTCATCTGTTTGATCACCCAAATAGCCTCGAATAAATAAACGGACCATAATGGGACATTCCCTAACCTCCCTAGCATGCCCCGATTAATTTTTGGCCCACAGAACTCTCGAAACCTGGCCCACCCCCAATCGTGGGCTATAGCACATCAATTTGGCCAGAAAATGCCCTGTTCGGGCCGTTTCTCCAGTTTGACCACCCAAATGGTATCAAATTAATAAATGGACCACATTAGAAAGATCCCCAATATCCATGGCACGCCCCGATTGTTTTTCGTCCCACGATACCCCCGAAACCCAGGCCCACCCCTGAAATCGTGGACTATAGCACACTGATTTGGCCCTAGAATGCCCCGTTTGCCCCATTTTGACCACAATGGGACTCTCCCTAACCTCCTTGGCATTCCTCGATCAATTTTTGGCCCACGGCACCCCCGAACCCCGGGCTCATCCCCAAAACTGTGGGCTATAGCTCATCAATTTGACTCCAAAATACCTCATTGGTGCCGTTTCGACCGTTTGACCACCCAAATGGCCTCGAATAAATAAATAGACTACACTGGGACGATCTCTAACCTCCCTGGCATAACCTGATCGATTTTCAGCCCACGATACCCCCGAACCTCAGGCCCACCACCGAAACCTTGGGCTATAGGACACCGATTTTGCTTTAAAATTCACTGTTCATGATTTTGCTTTAAAATTCACTGTTCATACCTTTTCGCCCATTTGACCACCTAAATAGCCTTGAATAAATAACCAGACTACATTGAGATGATCCCTAACCTCCCTAGCGCGCCCCGATCGATTTTCGTCCCACAGCAACCCGCAGACCCCATGCCCACCCCCAAAATTGTGGGCTATAGCACACTGATTTTTCTTGAAAATGCCTCGTTCACACCGTTTTGCCCGTTTGACTGCCCAAATGGTCGCGAATAAATAAACGGACCACACATGGACTATCCCCAACCTCCCAGACATGCCCCGATCGACTTTCATCCCACAGCCCCCCCGAACTCGCGGAGCACCCCAGAAACCGCTGGTTATAGCACACTGATTTGGCCCAAAAATGCCCCGATCGCTCTGTTTTGCCTATTTGACCATACAAATGGCCTCAAAAAAATAAAAGGACCATACTGGGACGATCCCCAACCTCCCAGGCAAGCCTCGGTCAATTTTTGACCCACGGCACCCCCGGACCCGAGGACCACCCCTAAAACTGTGGGCTAAGCACACCGATTTGGCCCAAAAATGCCCCGTTCATATTGTTTTTCCCGTTTGATAACCCAAATGGCCTCGAATAAACAAATGGAACACACTGGGATGATCCCCAACCTCCCTGGCATGCCTCGATCAATTTTCGGCCCACGATACCCCCAGACCCCGAGCCCACCCCCGAAACCGTGGGCTATAGCACACCAATTTGGCCTGAAAATGCCTCATTTATGCCGTTTCGCCCGTTTCACCACCCAAATGACCTCAATTATATAAACGGACCACACTGTGATAATCCCCAAACTCCATGGCTTGGCCCGATTAATTTTTGACTCACGGCACCCCCAAAACCCGGGCCTACCCTAAAAACTGTGGGCTACCCCGATTAGGCCTAAAAATGTACTATTTATTACATTTCACCCGTTTGATCACATAAATAGCCTCGAATAAATATATGGAATACACTGGGACGATCCCCAACCTCCCTGTCATGACCTGACTGATTTTTGTCCCATGGCACCCCCGAACCCAGGCCCACCATCGAAACCTTTGGCTATAGCACACCGATTTTGCTTTAAAATTCACCGTTCATACGTTTTCGCCCGTCTGACCACCCAAATAGCCTCGAATAAATAAACAGACTATATTAGGATGATCCCCAACCTCCCTAGCGCGCCCCGGTCTATTTTCAGCCCACGGCACCCCCGGACCCTGTGCCCAACCCCAAAATCGTGGGCTATAGCACACTGATTTTTCTGGAAAATGCCCCCGTTCACACCTTTTCACCCGTTTGACTGCCCAAATGGTCTCGAATAAATAAATGGACCACACTTGGACCATCCCCAACCTTCCAAACACACCCCGATCGACTTTTGGTCCACAACACCTCTGAACCCCTGGAGCACCCCTGAAACCATGGGTTATAGCACACCGATTTGGTCTAAAAATGCCTCGATCGCTCTGTTTTACCTATTTGACCATACAAATGGCCTCAAAAAAAATAAAAAGGACCGTACTGGGATGATCCCCAACCACCCAGGCAAGCCTCGGTCAATTTTTGGCCCACGACACCCCCGGTCCCGAGGACCACCCTTAAAACCATAGGCTATAGCACACCGATTTGGGCTGAAAATGCCCCGTTCATATCGTTTTACCCGTTTGACAACCCAAATAGCCTCGAATAAATAAACAGACCACACTGGGACGATCCCCAACCTCCCTGGCACCTCTCGGTCAATTTTTGGCCCACGACACCCGAGACCCCCAGCCCAACCCCGAAATCGTGGGCTATAGCATGCCAATTTTTCTTTAAAATGCCCCGTTCTCACCGTTTTGCCTGTTTGACTTCCCAAATAGTCTTGAATAAATAAATGGACCACACTTGGACCATCCCAACCTCCCAGACACGCCCCGATTGACTTTCAGTCCACAACACCCCCGAACCCCCAGAGCACCCCTGAAACCGTGGGTTATAGCACACCGATTTAGCCTAAAAATGACTCGATCGCTCTATTTTGCCTATTTGACCATACAAATGGCCTCAAAAAAATAAAAGGACCATACTGGGATGATCCCTAACCTCCCAGGCAAGCCTCGGTCAATTTTTGGCACACGACACCCCTGGACCCGAGGACCACCCCTAAAACTGTGGGCTATAGCACACCGATTTGGCCCTAAATGCCCCTTTCATACCATTTTTCCTGTTTGACAACCCAAATGGCCTCGAATAAATAAATAGACCACACTGGGATGATCCCTAACCTCCCTGGCACGCCTCAGTCAATTTTCAGCCTACGACTCCCCCGAACCCCGAGCCCACCCACGAAACCGTAGGCTATAGCACACCAATTTAGCCCAAAAATGCCTTATTTGCATCGTTTCAACCATTTCACCACCCAAATAACCTCAAATAAATAAACGGACAATATTGGAATGATCTCCAAACGCCATGGCATGCCCTAATTAATTTTTGACTCACGGCACCCCCAAACCCCGGGCCTACCCTCGAAACTATGGGTTATCCCGATTAGGCCTAAAAATATACTATTTATACCGTTTCACCTATTTGATCATATAAATGGCCTCCAATAAATAAAAGGACCATAATAGGATGATCGCCAAGCTCCCTGGTATGGCCCGGTCGATTTTAGGCGGACGGTACCACCGGACCCCTACTCCACCCCCAAAATCGTGGGCTATAGCACACTAATTTTGCTCGAAAATGCCCAGTTCGCACCCTTACGCCTGTTTGACTAGCCAAATGGCCTCAAATAAATAAACAGACTACATTGGGATAATCCCCAACCTCCCTGGCTCGCCCCGATCGATTTTTAGCCCACAACAACCCAGACCGCTAGCCCACCCCCGAATCATGTTCTATAGCACACCAAATTGGCCAAAAAATGCCCCAAACTCTAGATATGCCCGATCAATTTTCAACCCATGACACCCCCGGACCACAGGCCTACCCCCGAAATCGTGGGCTATAGCACATCGATTTTGCTGAAAAATGCCCTGTTCGCACCATTTTCTCAGTTTTACTACCCAAATAGCCTCGAATAAATAAATGGACCACACTGGCATGATCCCCAACCTCCCTGACATACCTCGGTTGACTTTCATCCCACGAAACCCCCAGACCCCAGGCCTAACCTCAAAACCGTGGGCTATAGCACACTGATTTGGCCCAAAAGTGCCTTCTTCGCGCTATTTTGCCCATTTGACCACCCAAATGGCCTCTAATAAATAAACGGACCATACTAGGA
>JAPEIP010000009.1:4347123-4369477 GCA_026120095.1 Capsicum chinense
CGGGGTATGCTAAGGAGGTTGGGTACCATCCCAGTGTGTTTCGTTTATTTATTCGTGGCTATTTGCATGGTCAAACGGGAAAAATATGGCAAATAGGTCATATTCGAGCCAAATCGGTGTGCTATAACCTTAGTTTTGGGGGTGGGCCCGGGGTCCAGGGGTGCCGTGGGACAAAAATTGACCAGGGAATACCAGAGAGGTTGGGTATCATTCCAGTTTGGTTCAGTTATTTATTCGAGGCCATTTGGATGGTCAAACGGGCAAAACAGTGCGAATGGGGCATTTTTGGGCTAAATCGGTGTGCTATAGCCCATGGTTTTGGGGGTGGACCTGGGGTCTAGGGATGCAATGGGCAAAAATTAATTGAGGCATGCTAGAGAGGTTGGGGATCATCCCCGTATGGTTCGTTTGTTTATTTGAGGCCATTTGGGTGGTCAAACAGGTGAAACAGCGTGAACGGGTTATTTTTAGGTAAATTGGTGTGCTACGATTTTGGGGGTGGGCTTGGGGTCAGGGGGTATCGTGGGACAAATATTGACTGGGGTATGCCAGGGAGGTTGGGTATCGTCCCAGTGTTGCCTATTTATTTGTTTTAGGCCATGTAGGTGGTCAAACGAGTAAAACGGCACAAACCGGGCATTTTTTAGCCAAATTGGTGTGCTATAGCCCACGATTTTGGGGTGGGCCCAGAGTCAGGGGGTGCCATGGGTTGAAAATCTTCCGGGACATGCCAGGGTGGTTGAGGATCATTCTATTATGGTTTGTTTATTTATTCGTGGCTATTTGGGTGGTCAAACGGGCAAAACAGCGCAAACGAATCATTTTTAGGCCAAATCAGTGTGCTGTAGCCGATGGTTTCAGGGTGGGCCAGGTATCCTGGGGTGCCGTTAGCCCAAAATTGATCAAGGTATGCCAGGGGGGGTTGAGGATTATCCTAGTGTGGTCTATTTATTTATTCGAGGTCATTTGGGTGGTCAAATGGGTGAAACGGCGTGAACAGGGCTTTTTTGGGACAAATCGATGTGCTATATTCGTGGTTTTGGGAGTGGGCCCAGGGTTTGGAGGTATCGTGGGTTAAAATTCAATCGGGACATGCCAGGGGGGTTCAGGATCATCCTAGTATGGTCCATTTATTTATTTGAGGCCATTTCTATGGTCAAACGGGTAAAACAGCGCGAACGGAGCATTTTTGAGCCAAATCGATGTGCTATAGCCCACTGTTTTGAGGGTGGGCCTAGGGTTTGGGGCTGTCATGGGCCAAAAATTGATCGAGACGTGCCAGGGAGGTAGAGAATTATCCCAGTATAGTTCATTTATTTATTCAAGGCCATTTGGATGGTCAAACGGGGAAAACGGTGCGAACAGGGTATTTTCGGGTTAAATCGGTTTTCTATAGCCCACGATTTTGGGGGTGGGCCCAGGTTTAGGGGGTGTCGTGGGCCAAAATTTGATTGTGCCTTGATATGGATGTTGCGTATCATCCCAGTATGGTCTGTATATTTATTCATGACCATTTAGGTGGTCAAATGGGCGAAACAATGCAAATCGGGCATTTTTGGGCTAAATTGGTGTGCTATGGCCCACGATTTTATGGCTGGGCTCGGGGTCTGGGGGTGCTGTGGGTCAAAAATCAACTGGGGCATGCCAGGGAAATTGGGGATCATCACAGTGTGGTCCATTTATTTTTGTGAGGCTATTTGGGTGGTCAAACGGGCAAAACGGTGCGATCAGGGCTTTTTTATTTCAAATCAGCATGCTATAGCCCACAGTTTTTGGGGGTGAGCCTGGGGTATGGGGTACCATAGGCCAAAAATTAACCTGGACATGCCAGGGAGGTTGGGAATCTTCCCAGTGTGTTCCGTTTATTTATTCAAGGCCATTTGCATGGTCAAATGAGCGAAACAATGTGAACGGGGTGTTTTTGGGCCAAATCGGTGTGCTATAGCCCACTGTTTTGGAGTGGGCCCAAGGTTCGGGGGTGCGGTGGGCGAAAAATTGACTAATGTATGCCAGGGAGATTGGGAATCATCCCTGTGTGGTCTGATTATTATTCGAGGCTATTTGGGTGGTCAAACGAGCAAAAAGGTACGAATGGGGTGTTTTGGGACAAATCGGTGTGCTATAGCCTAAGATTTTGTGGGTGGCCCAGGTAGGGGGTGTCGTCAGCCGTAAATCGATCGGGGCATACTAGGGAGGTTGGGGATCATCACATGTATTCCATTTATTTATTTTGGGCTATTTGAGTGGTCAAACGAGTGAAATGGCGCAAACAAGGTATTTTTAAGCCAAATCGGTGTTCTATAGTCCACAGTTTTAGGGTTAGGCCCAGGGTCCGAGAGTGCCGTGGGCCGAAAATCGACCGGGGCATACTAGGGATGTTGTCGATCATCCTAGTATTGTCTGTTTATTTATTCGAGGCCATTTGAGTGGTTGAACGGGCAAAACGGTACGAACAGGGCATTTTCGGGCTGAATCGGTGTGCTATAGCCCACAGTTTAAGGATTGTGCCAAGGGTCCAGGGTTACCGTGGGCCAAACATCAACCGAGGCATGCCAGGGAGGTTGAGAATCATCCCAGTGTGGTTAGTTTATTTATTCGAGGCCATTTGGATGGTCAAACGGGGGAAACAGTGTGTACAGGGCATTTTTGGCATAAATCAGTGTTCTATAGCCCACGGTTTTGGGGTGGGCCTGGGGTCTGGCGGTGCCGTGTGCCAAAAATTGATCACGGCATGAAGGGGTGGTTGGGGATTGTCCCAGTGTGGTCCATTTATTTATTCAGGGTCGTTAGGGTGATCAAACAGATGAAACAGCACGAACGGGGCATTTTCAGGCTAAATCAGTGAGCTATAGCCCATGGTTTTGGGGGTGGGATCGGGGTCTGGGGGTACCGTGGGCAAAAAATCAATCGGGGCATGCTAGAGAGGTTAAGGATTATCCCAGTGCGGTCCATTTATTTATTCGAGGCAATTTGGGTGGTCAAACGGGAAAAATGGCGTGAATGGTGCATTTTCAGGCCAAAGGGTGCTATGTCCTATGGTTTCAGGGGTGGGCTAGGGTTTTGGGGATACCGTGGGCCAAAAATTGATCAAGGCATGCCAGGGAGGTTGGGGATTATCCCAGTGTGGTCCATTTATTTATTTGAGGCCATTTGGGTAGTCAAACGGGTGAAACGACTCAAACGTAGTATTTTTGGGCTAAATCAATGTGCTATAGCCAACAGTTTCGGAGGTAGGCTCGGGGTTTGGGGGTATCGTGGGCCAAAAATCGACCGGGGCATGCCAGAGAAGTTGGGGATCATCCCAGCATGGTCCGTCGATTTATTAGAGGCCATTTGGGTAGTCAAACGGGTAAAACGACATGAACGGGGCATTTTCCAGCCAAATCGGTGTAGTATAGCCCATGATTTTGGGGGTGGGCTCGGGTTCCAGGGGTGTTGTGGGACAAAAATCGACCGGGGCATGCCAGGGAGGTCGGGAATCATCCTAGTGTGGTCCGTTTATTTATTCAAGGCTATTTGGGTGGTCAAACGGGCAAAACAGCGTGAACGGGGCATTTTCGGGCCAGATTGGTTTGCTTATAGCCCACAATTTTAGGGGTTGGCCCGGGGTCCGAGGTACCATGGGACAAAAATCAACAGCGGGATACCAGGGAGGTTGGGGATCATCCCATTGATATATCCCACGGTTTTAGGGGTAGGCCTAGGGTCCAGGGGAGCCGTGGGTCGAAAATCAATTGGGGCATAATAGAGAGGTTGGGAATCATCCCAGTATGGTTTGTTTATTTATTTGTGGTTATTTGGATGATCAAACGGAGCGAATGGGGCATTTTTGGCCAAATCAATGTGCTATAGCCTACGATTTTGGGGGTGGGCTCAAGGTTTGAGGGTGTCGTGGGCCAAAAAATGACTGGGGCATGCCACAGAGGTTGGAGATCATCCCAGTGTGGTATTTTTATTTATTCGAGGGTATTTAGGTGGTCAAACGGGAAAAACGGCATGAACGGGGTATTTTTGGACCAAATCGGTATGCTATAGCCCACGATTTAGGGAGTGGGCTCAGGGTATGGTGGTGTCGTAGGCCAAAAATTGATTGGGGCTTACCAGGTAGGTTGGTAATCATCCTAGTATTGTCCATTTATTTATTCAAGGTCATTTGGGTGGTCAAACGGGAAAAACGGCTCAAACGGGGCATTTTCGCGCTAAATTGGTTTGTTGTAGCCCACAGTTTTGGGGGTAGGCCCGGGGTTCAGGGGTGTCGTGGGCCAAAAATCATTCGAGGCATGCTAGGAAGGTTGGGGATCATTCTTGTGTGGTCTATTTATTTATTCGAGGCCATTTGGGTGATCAAACTGGTGAAATGGCGCGAAAGGGGCATTTTCTAGCCAAATCGGTGAGCTATAGCCCATAGTTTTGGGGGTGAGCCTGGGGAACAAGGGTGTCATCGGCCAAAATTTGATGGGGCATGCCAGGGAGGTTGGGGATCATTCCTATGTGTTCCATTTATTTATTTGAGGCCATTTGGGTGGTCAAACGGGTGAAACGGCATAAACAGGGTATTTTCGGGCCAAATCAGTGTGCTATAGCCACTGTTTTGGGGGTAGGCCTAAGGTTCGAGGGTATCGTGGGCCAAAAATTAATCGATCCATGCCAAGGAGGTTGGGGATCATCCCAGTATGGTCTGTTTATTTATTCGAGGACATTTGGATGGTCAAACGGGCAAAACGGGGCAAAAGAGGTGTTTTGGGCCAAATCGGTGTGCTATAGTACACGGTTTTGAGGGTGGGTTGCGGTCCTGGGTGTCGTGGGTCAATAATCGACTGGGGTACGCTAGGGATGGTGGGGATCACCATAGTGTGGTTCGTTTATTTATTTGAGGCCATTTGGGTGGTCAAACGGGCGAAATAGCACGAACAAGGCATTTTTGGGCCAAATTGGTGTGCTATAGCCCACAGTTTTGAGGGATAAGCATAGGGTCTTGAGGTGTCGTGGGCTAAAAATCAACCGAGGTATGCCAGGAAGATTGGATATCATTCTAGTGTGGTTCGTTGATTTTTTTGAGGCTATTTAGGTAGTCAAACGGGCAAAACAAACCAAACGGGGCATTTTTAGGCTAAATCAGTGTGCTATAGCCCTCGATTTCAAGGGTGAGCCTGGGTTTCGAGGGTATCGTAGGCCGAAAATTGATCGGAGCACACCAGGGAGGTTGGGGATCATCTCAGTATGGTCAGTTTATTTATTAGAGGCCATTTGGGAGGTCAAACGGGCGAAACAGCATGAATGGGGCATTTTCGAGGCATATTGGTGTGTTATAGACCTTAGTTTCGGGGGAAAGGCTAGGGTCCGGGGATGTCGTGGGAAAAAAATCAAACGGGGCATGCCAGGGAGGTTGGGGATCATCCCAATATGGTTTTTTATTTATTCGAGGCTATTTGTGTTGTCAAACGGGCAAAACAGCACGAACGGGGCATTTGGGACTAAATCAGTGTGCTATAGTACACAATTTTGGGGGTGGGCCAGGGTCCTGGGGTGCCGTGGGCTAAAAATCAACCATGGCGTGCCATGGATATTGGAGATTATCCCAGTATGGCCTGTTTGTTTATTCAAGGCTATTTGAGTGGTCAAACGGGCGAAACAACGTGAACGGGGCATTTTCAGGATAAATCGGTGTGCTATAGCCCGCGGTTTTGGGGATGGGCCTGGGGTTCGAGGTATTATAGGCAAAAAATTAACCGAGGCATAACTGGGACGTTGGGAATCATCCCTGTACGGTTCGTTTATTTATTCGAGGCCATTTGGGTGGTTAAACGGGCAAAATAACATGAATTGGGCATTTTTTTTTGGCTAAATCGGTGTGCTATAGCTTATGGTTTTAGGGTAGGCCTGGGGTACGGGGGTATCGTCAGCCAAAAATCGACCATTATATGCCTGGGAGGTTATGGATCATCCCAGTATGGTCCGTTTATTTATTTGAGGCCATTTGAGTTTTAAACGGGTGAAACGGCACGAATGGGGCATTTTTGGGCCAAATCAGTATGCTATAGCCCACGATTATGGGGGTAGGCCCGAGGTCCAGGGGTGCCGTGGGCTAAAAATTGACTGAGACATGCCAGAGAGGTTGAGGATCATCCCATTCTGGTCTGTTTATTTATTTAAGTCCATTTGGGGTGGTCAAACGAGCAAAACGGTATGAATAGGGCATTTTTGGGCCAAATCGGTGTACTATAGACCACGATTTTAGGGCTGGGCGTGGGGTCTAGGGGTTCCATCAGCCCAAAATTGACCTGGATGTGCCAGGGAGGTTGGGGATCATTCCGGTGTCATCTGTTTAAGTATTCAAGGCTATTTGGGTGGTCAACCGAGCGAAATAGTGTTAAAGGGCTATTTTTGGGACAAATTGGTGTGCTATAGCCCATAGTTACGGGGCTGGGCCCGGGGTCCAGGGGTACCGTAGGCCAAAACTCGACCGAGGCATGCTAGGGAGGTTTGGGATCATCCCAATTTGGTGATTTTATTTATTCAAGACCATTTAGGTGGTGAAACGGGCTAAACGAGACAACGGGGTATTTTTGGGCAAAATTGGCCTGCAATAGCCTACGGTTTTGGGGGTGAGCCTGGAGTTCGGGGGTGTCATCGGCTAAAAATTGATCTAGGGGTGCCAGGGAGGTTGGGGATCATTCCAGTATGGTTCGTTTATTTGTTCGAGGCCATTTGTGCGGTCAAATAGTAGAAATAGTGCAAATGAGATATTTTTGGGCCGAATGGTATGCTATAGCCTACGGTTTTTGGGGTGGGCTCGGGGTCCAGGGGTACCGTGGGCTGAAAATTAATTGGGGCATGCTAAAGAGGTTGGGGATCATTCCAGTGTGGTCCGTTTATTTATTCGAGGCCATTTGGGGGGTCAAACAGGCAAAACGACGCAAATAGGGCATCTTGGGCCAAATTGAACAGCCCATAATTTCGGGGGTAGGCTCGGGGTCCAGGGGTGCCGTAGGCTGCAAATCAACTGGTGCGAGCCAGGAAGGTTGGGGATAATCCCAATGTGGTCTATTTATATAATATAGGCAATTTGGGTGGTCAAACTAGCAAAATAGCGCGAACGGGGCATTTTTGAGCCAAATCTATGTGTTATAGCCCATGGTTTTGGGGGTGGGCCAGGGTTCGAGGTTACCGTGGCCGAAAATCAATCGGGGTATGCTAGGGATGTTGGGGATTGTCCAGTATGGTCCTAATATAGGCAATCGGGGCATGCTAGGGATGTTGGGGATATCCTAGTATGGTCCGTTTATTTTATCGAGGCTATTTGGGTGGTGAAACGGGCAAAACAACATGAATGGGACATTTTTGAGCCAAATCGGTGGGCTATAGCCCACGATTTTAGGGGTAGGCTCGAGGTCCAGGGGTGCCGTAGGCCAAAAATTAATCGGAGTGTGTCATGGAGGTTGGGGATCTTTCTAGTGTGGTCCATTTATTTATTCGAGGCCATTTGGGTGGTACAATGACCAAAACAGCACGAACGGGGCATTTTGGGGCCAAATTGATATGCTATATAGCCTATGGTTTCTAGGGTGGGCCTAGGGTCCAGGGTGCTGTGGGCGAAAAAATAATTGGTGCATGCCAAGGAGGTTAGAGATCATCCCGGTGTGGTTTTTTAATTTATTAGAGGTCATTTGGGAGGTGAAACTGGTGAAATGGCATGAACGAGGTATTTTGGGCCAAATTGATATGCTATATAGCCCACAGTTTTGGGGGTGGGATCGGGGTTCAGGGGTGTCGTAGTTTAAAAATCAACCGGGGCATGCCAGGGAGGTTGGGGATCGTCCCAGTGTGGTTTGTTTATTTGTTTGAGGCCATTTGGGTTGTCAAACTGTACGAATGATTTATTTTTAGGCCAAATCGGTGTGCTATAGCCCATTATTTTGGGGGTGGGCCCGAGGTCCAGGGATATCGTAGGCCAAAAATTGACCAGGGCATGCCAGAGAGGTTGGAGATCATTCCAGTGTGGTCCATTTATTTATTCAAGGCCATTTGGGTGGCCAAATTGGTGAAACGCCACGAACGAGGCATTTTTTAGCCTAATCGGTGTGCTATAGCCCACGGTTTTGAGGGTGGATCTAGGGTCTAGGGGTACCGTGGGCCGAAAATCAATCGAGATGTGCCAGGGAGGTTGGGGATCATCCTATTATGGTCTGTTTATTTGTTCGAGGCTATTTGGGTTGTCAAATGGGTAAAACGGTACGAATGGGGCATTTTTGGACTAAATCGGTGTGATATAGTCTACAATTTTAGGGGTAGGCCCGGGGTCCGAGGGTGCCATGGGTTGAAAATCAACTGGGCGTGCATGGGAGGTTGGGGATCATCCCAGTGTGGTCTGTTTATTAATTCGAGGCCATTTGGGGGGTCAAACGAATGAAATGGCATAAACGGCGAGTTTTGGGCCAAATCGGATATCCCACGATTTTGGGGTTGGGCTCGGGTTTCGGGGGTGCCTGTGGCCAAAAATTGACAGGGGTATGCTAGGGAGGTTGGGGATCCTCCAATATAGTTTGTTTATTTTTTCAAGGCTCTTTAGGTGGTCAAACGGGCAAAGCAGCGCGAACGAGGTATTTTCGGGCTAAATCGATGTGCGGTAGCCCACAGTTTTGAGGGTGGGCCCAGGGTTTGAGGGTGTCGTGGGCCAAAAATCAACTAGGGCATGCCAGGGAGGTTAGAGATCATCCTAGTGTGGTCCATTTAATTATTCAAGGCTATTTGAGTGATCAAACGAGCAAAACAGCATGAATGAGGCATTTTCAGGATAAATCAGTGTGTTATAGCCTACAGTTTTGGGGCTGGGCCAAGCGTTTAGGGGTATCGTAGGCCAAAAATTAATCGGGGCATGCCTGGGTGGTTGGGGATCATCCCTGTATGGTCCATTTATTTATTTGAGGCCATTTGGGTGGTTAAACGGGCGAAATAGCGCGAATTGGGCATTTTCTGGATAAATCGGTGTGCTATAGCCTATGGTTTTGGGGGTGGGCCTGAGGTATGGGGTTGTCGTTGGGTAAAAATTGATCGTTATATGCCAGAGAGGTTGGGGATCGTCCTGGTGTGGTCTATTTATTTATTCGAGGCCATTTGAGTTTTAAACGGGTGAAACGGCGCGAATGGGGCATTTTTAGGCCAAATCAGTGTGCTATAGCCTACAGTTTTGGCGGTAGGCCCGAGGTTCGGGGGTGCCGTAGGCTGAAAATTGACTGGGACATGCCAGGGAGGTTGACGATTGTCCCAGTCTAGTCCGTTTATTTATTTAAGTCCATTTGGGGAACGAGTGAAATGGCACGAACAGGACATTTTTGGGACAAATTGGTGTGCTATAAACCATAATTTTAGGGGTGGGTACGGGGTCCAGGGGTTTCGTGGGCCAAAAATTGCCCTGGACGTGCCAGGGAGGTTGGGGATCATACCAGTGTCATCTATTTAAGTATTCGAGGCAATTTGGGTAGTCAACCGAGCGAAATGGTGCTAACGGGCCATTTTTTAGCCAAATCAGTGTGCTACAGTCCACGATTATTAGGGTGGGCCCGGGGTCCAAGGGTATCGTGGGACAAAACTCAATCGTGGCATGTTAGGGAGGTTGGGGATCATCTCAATTTGGTGAGTTTGTTTATTCAACACCATTTGGGTGGTGAAACGGGCGAAACGACGCAAACAGGGCATTTTTGGGGGTGAGCCTGGGGTCCAGGGGTGTCTGGGCTGAAAATCGATCGGGGGGTGCCAAGGAGGTTGGGGATCATCCTAGTATGGTTTGTTTATTTGTTCGAGGCCATTTGGGTGGTCAAATAGGCGAAACAGTGAAAACGGGTAATTTTTGGACCAAATTGGTATGATATAGCCCACAGTTTTAGGGGTGGGCCCGGGGTCCAAGGGTGTCGTGGGCTGAAAATTGATCGGGGCATGCCAGGGAGGTTAGGGATCATCCCAGTGTGGTCCATTTATTTATTCGAATGGGCGTAACAACATAAATAGGGCATTTTGGGCCGAATTGGATAGCCCACAATTTTGGTGGTAGGCTCGGGGTCTGGGGGTGCCGTACGCTAAAAATAGATCGGGGCATGCCAGGGAGGTTGGGGATAATCCCAATGAGGTCCACTTATATAATCATGGCCATTTGGGTGGTCAAACTAGCAAAATGGTGCGAACGGGGCATTTTCGAGCCAAATCAATGTGTTATAGCCCATGGTTTTGGGGGTGGGCCAGGGTTCAGGGGTGCTATGGCCGAAAATCGACTGGGGTATGCCAGGGAGGTTAGGGATCATCCAGTATGGTCTATTTATTTATATGAGGCTACTTAGGTGGTCAAACGAGTGAAACGGTGCAAACGGTGTATTTTCGAGCCAAATCAATAGCTATAGCCCACGGTTTTGGGGGTGGGCCCGAGTTTCGAGGGTGTCCTGGGCCAAAAATTGATTGGGGCATGCCAAGGAGGTTGGGGATCATCCTAGTGTGTTCTATTTATTTATTAGTGACCATTTGGGTGGTCAAACGGGCAAAACAGCATGAATGGGGCATTTTTGAGCCAAATTGGTGTGCTATAGCCTACGGTTTAGGGTGTGGGCCAGAGGTTAGGGGTGTCGTAAGCTAAAAATTGACCGGGGTGTGTCAGGGAGGTTGGGGATCATCCTAGTAGGGTCCATTTATTTATTCGAAGCTATTTGGGTGGTCAAATGAGAAAAACAGCATGAACAGGGCATTTTCGAGCTAAATCGGTGTGCTATAGCCCATGATTTTAGGGGTGGGCCTAGGGTTTGGGGGTGCCGTGGGTCGAAAATCAACCAGGGCATGCCAAGGAGGTTAGATATTGTCCATTGTGGTTTGTTTATTTAATCGAGGCTGTTTGGGTTGTGAAACGGGCAAAATAGCACGAATGGGGCATTTTAGGCCAAATTAATATGCTATATAGCCCACGGTTTTAGGGGTGGCCCCATGGTCCGGGGGTGTCATAGGCCGAAAATTGACCGGGGAATGGCAGGGGGGTTGAGGATCATCCCAGTATGGTCCGTTTATTGAGTAGAGGCCATTTGGGTGGTCAAAGGGGTGAAATAGCATGAATGGGGCATTTTTGAGGCAAATTGGTGTGCTATAGCCCTCAGTTTCGGGGGTAGGGTCAGGATTCGGGGGTGTCGTGGGCCAAAAATCAATCGAGCCATGCCAGGGAGGTTGGAGATCTTTCCAATATGGTCCGTTTATATATTATAGGCCATTTGGGTTGTTAAACAGGGAAAACATCATGAACGAAGCATTTTGGGCTAAATCAGTGTGCTATAGTACACGGTTTCAGGGGTGGGCCAGGGTCCTAGGGTGCCGTGGGCTGAAAATTGACCAGGGCATGCCAGGGATATTGGGGATCATTCCAATATGGTCTGTTTATTTGTTCAAGGCCATTTGGGTGATGAAACGGGCCAAACAGCATGAACGGGGCATTTTCAGGACAAAACAATGTTCTATAGCCCGTCGTTTTTGGGTTGGGCTCGGGGTTTGGGGGTACCGTAGGCCAAAAATCAATTGGGGCATACCTGGGAGGTTGGGGATCATCCCTGTGTGGTCCGTTTATTTATTCGAGGCCATTTGGATGGTTAAATGGGCAAAATGGTACGAATTGGGCATTTTCAGGCCAAATCAGTGTGCTATAGACTTTGCTTTTGGGGGTAGGCCCGGGTATGGGGGTCTCATCAGCGAAAAATCAACCGTTATATTCTAGGGAGGTTGGGGGTCATCCCAGTATTTTTCGTTTATTTATTCAAGATAATTTAAGTTTTAAATGGGTAAAATAGCATGAACGAGGCATTTTTAGGCCAAATCGGTTTGCTATAGCCCATGGTTTTGGGGGGACGTCCGGGATCCGGGGGTGCCATTGGTCCAAAATCGATCAAGGCATGCCAGGGAGGTTGGGATCATTTCATTCTATTCCATTTATTTATTTGAGTCCATTTTGGTGGTCAAACGAGCGAAACAGCGTGAATAGGGCAATTTCGGGCCAAATCGGTGTGCTATAGCCCACGATTTTAGGGGTGGCCTCGGGGTCCAGGGGTTTCATGGGCCACAAATTGACTTAGTCGTTCCTGGGAGGTTAGGGATCATCCCAGTGTATTTTATTTATTTATTCGAGGCCATTAGGGTGGTCAACCGGGTAAAACGATGCTAACAGACCATTTTTAGGCTAAATCAGTGTGCTATAGCCCACAGTTATGGGGGTGGGTCTAGGGTCCAAGGGTAACATATGCCAAAACTCGACCGAGGTATGCTAGGGAGGTTGGGGATCATCCCAGTATGGTTAGTTTATTTATTCGAGGCCATTTAGGTGGTCAAACGGACATAACAGCGCTAACGGGGCATTTTCGAGCAAAATTGGTGTGCTATAGCCCAAGGTTTTGGGGGTGACCTCGGGGTTTGGGGGTGTCGAGGCCAAAAATCAAACGGGGGTGCCAGGGAGGTTGGGGTCATCCCAGTGTGGTCCGTTTATTTATTCGAGGCCATTTAGGTGGTGAAATGGGCAAAACAGCATAAATAGGGCACTTTTGAGTCAATCAAGGTGCTATAGCCTTCGGTTTTTGGGGAGATCCCGAGGTCCGGGGGTGCCGTGGGCTAAAAATTGATCGGGGAGGAAGGTTGGGGATAATCCTAACACATTTTGTTTATTTATTCGAGGCCATTTGGGAAGTCAGACAGGTGAAATGGCGCAAACGGGACGTTTTAGGCCAAATCGGATATCCCATAATTTTGGGGGTGGGCTCCAGGTCCGAGGGTGCCATAGGCTGAACATTGACCGGGGCGTGCCAGGGAGGTTGGGTATCATCCCAATGTGGTCTGTGTATATAATCAAGGCAATATGGTTGGTTCAACTAGCAAAACGGTGTGAACGGGGAATTTTCGAGCCAAATCAATGTTCTATAGCCCATGGTTTTGGGGGTGGACCAGATTTTGAGGGTCTCGTGGGCCAAAAATTGACCGGGGCATGCCAGGGGGTTAGGGATCATCCAGTATGGTCCGTTGATTTATTTGAGGCTACTTAGGTGGTCAAACGGGTAAAACAGTGCGAACGGGGTATTTTCGGGCAAAATAGATATGCTATATCCCACGATTTTAGGGGTGGGCCCAGGGTTCGAGGGTGTTGTAGGCCAAAAATCAACTGGGGCATGCCAGGGAGGTTGGGGATCATCCTAGTACGGTCCGTTTATTTTATTGAGGCCATTTAGGCGGTCAAACGGGCAAAACGGCACAAATGGGGCATTTTTGAGCCAAATCGGTGTTCTATAGCCAATGGTTTCGTGGGTGGGCTCGAGGTTCGAGGGTGCCGTAGGCCAAAAATTGATCGGAGTATGTTAGGGAGGTTGGGGATCGTCCTAGTGTGGTCCATTTATTTATTCGAGTCCATTTGGGTGGTCAAATGAGCGAAACAACATGAACGGGGTATTTTTGGGTTAAATTAATATGCTATATAGCCTACGGTTTTGGGGGTGGGCCTAGGGTTCGAGGGTTCCTTAGGCGAAAAATCGATCGAGGCGTGCCAAAGAGGTTAGAGATCATCCCAGTGTGGTTTTTTTATTTATTTGAGGCTGTTTGGGTGGTGAAACAGGCGAAATAGCACGAATAAGGCATTTTGGGCCAAATCAATATGTTATATAGCCCACAGTTTTGGGGGCGGGATCGGGGTTCGGGGGTGTCGTAGGTCTAAAATCAACCACGGTATGCCAGGGAGGTTGGGGATCATCCCAGTGTGGTTTGTTTATTTGTTCGACGCCATTTGGGTGGTCAATCTACGCGAATGATTTATTTTCAGGCTAAATTGGTGTGCTATAGCCCACAATTTTGGGGGTGAGCCTGGGGTCCAGGGGTATCGTAGGCTCAAAATCGACCAGGGCGTGCCAGGGAGGTTGGAGATCATCCTAGTATGGTCAGTTTATTTATTCTAGGCCATTTGAGTGGTCAAATTAGTGAAACGCCGCGAACGGGGCATGTTTGAGCCAAATCGATGTGCTAAAGACCACGGTTTTGAGGGTGGGGCCGGAGTCCATTTATTTGTTCGAGGCTATTGGGTGGTCAAATGGGTGAAACAGTGCGAACGAGGCATTTTTGGGCCAAATCGGTATGCTATAGCCCGCAATTTTAGGGGTGGGCCCGGTGTCCGAGGGTACCGTGGGCTGAAAATCAACTAGGGCATGCCAAGGAGGTTAGAGATCATCTCGGTGTGGTGTTTTTATTTATTTGAGGTCATTTGGGTGGTGAAACAGGTGAAATGGCATGAACGAGGTATTTTGGGCAAAATTGATATGCTATATGGCCCACGGTTTTGGGGGTGGGATCGGGGTTCGGGGGTGTCGTAGGTTAAAAATCAACCGAGGTATGCCAGGGAGGTTGGGGATCATCCCAGTGTAGTTTGTTTATATGTTTGAGGCCATTTGGGTGGTCAAACTGTACGAATGATTCATTTTTAGGCCAAATCGGTGTGCTATAGCCCACTGTTTTGGGGGTGGGCCCGAGGTCCAGGGGTATCGTAGGCCAAAAATTGACCAGGGCATGCCAGAGAGGTTGGAGATCGTCCCAGTATGGTCCGTTTATTTATTCAAGGCCATTTGGGTGGCCAAATTGGTGAAACGCCACGAACGAGGCATTTTTGAGCCTAATCGGTGTGCTATAGCCTACTGTTTTGAGGGTGGATCCGGGGTCTAGGGGTGTCGTGGGCCGAAAATCAATCGAGATGTGCCAGGGAGGTTGGGGATCATCCCATTATAGTCCGTTTATTTGTTTGAGGCTATTTAGGTTGTCAAATCAGTGAAACGGTACGAATGGGGTATTTTTGGGCTAAATTAGTGTGATATAGCCTACAATTTTAGGGGTAGGCTGGGGGTCCGAGGGTGCCATAGGCTGAAAATCAATTGGGGCGTGCCAGGGAGGTTGGGGATCATCCCAGTGTGGTCCGTTTATTTATTCGAGGCCATTTGGGGGGTCAAACAAATGAAATGGCACAAACGGCGAGTTTTGGGCCAAATTGGATATCCCACGATTTTGGGGGTGGGCTCGGGGTCCGGGGGTGCCGTGGGCCAAAAATTGACATGGGCATGCTAGGGAGGTTGGGGATCCTCCAGTATACTTTGTTTATTTTTTCAAGGCTTTTTAGGTGGTCAAACGGGCAAAGCAGCACGAATGAGGTATTTTCGGGCTAAATAGATGTGCTATAGCCCACAGTTTCGAGGGTGGGCCCAGGGTTTGAGGGTGTCGTGGTCCAAAAATCAACTAGGGCATGCCAGGGAGGTTGGGGATCATCATATTATGGTCCATTTAATTATTCAAGGCTATTTGAGTGATCAAACGAGCAAAACAGCATGAATGGGGCATTTTTAGGATAAATCAGCATGTTATAGCCCATAGTTTTGGGGCTGGGCCAGGCGTTTGGGGGTATCGTAGGCCAAAAATTAACCGAGGCATGCCTGGGAGGTTGGGGATCATCCCTGTATGGTCCGTTTATTTATTAGAGGCCATTTGGGTGGTTAAACGGGCGAAATAGCGCGAATTGGGCATTTTCTGGATAAATCGGTGTGCTATAGCGTATCATTTTGGGGGTGGGCCCGGGGTATGGGGTTGTCGTAGGGCAAAAATTGACCGTTATATGCCAGAGAGGTTGGGGATCGTCCTGGTGTGGTCTATTTATTTATTCGAGGCCATTTGAGTTTTAAACGGGTGAAACGGCGCGAATGGGGCATTTTTAGGCTAAATCAGTGTGCTATAGCCCATAGTTTTGGCGGTAGGCCCGAGGTTCGGGGGTGCCGTGGGCTGAAAATTGACCGGGACATGCCAGGGAGGTTTGGGATTATCCCAGTCTGGTCTGTTTATTTATTTGAGTACATTTGGGGTGGTCAAATGAGTGAAACGGCACAAACAGGGAATTTTTGGGCCAAATTGGTGTGCTATAAACCAAAATTTTAGGGGTGGGTGCAGGGTCCAGGGATTTCGTGGGCCAAAAATTGCCCTGGACGTGCCAGGGAGGTTGGGGATCATGCCAGTGTCGTCTGTTTAAGTATTCAAGGTAATTTGGGTAGTCAACCAAGCGAAACGGTGCTAACGGGCTATTTTTGAGCCAAATCAGTGTGCTACAGTCCACGATTATTGGGGTGGGCCCGGGGTCCAAGGGTATCGTGGGAAAAAACTCAATCGTGGCATGTTAGGGAGGTTGGGGATCATCTCAATTTGGTGAGTTTGTTTATTCAAGACCATTTGGGTAGTGAAACGGGCGAAACGATGCAAACGAGGCATTTTTGGGGGTAAGCCTGGGGTCCAGGGGTGTCTGGGCTGAAAATCGATCGGGGGGTGCCAAGGAGGTTAGGGATCATCCCAGTATGGTCCATTTATTTTTTCGAGGCCATTTGGGTGGTCAAATAGGCGAAACAGTGAAAACGGGAAATTTTTGGACCAAATTGGTATGCTATAGCCCACAGTTTTAGGGGTGGGCCCGGGGTCCAAAGGTGCCGTGGGCTGAAAATTGATCGGGGCATGCCAGGGAGGTTAGGGATCATCCCAGTGTGGTCCATTTATTTATTTGAGGCCATTTGAGGGGTCAAACGGGCGAAACAGCATAAATGGGGCATTTTGGGCCGAATTGGATAGCCCACAATTTTGGTAGTGGGCTCAGGGTCCGGGGGTGCCGTACGCTAAAAATCGATCGGGGCATGCCAGGGAGGTTGGGGATAATCCCAATGAGGCCCACTTATATAATTAAGGCCATTTGGGTGGTCAAACTAGCAAAATGGTGCGAACGGGGCATTTTCGAGCCAAATCAATGTGCTATAGCCCATGGTTTTGGGGGTGGGCCAGGGTTCTGGGGTGCCACGGCCGAAAATCGACTGGGGTATGCCAGGGAGGTTAGGGATCATCCAGTATGGTCTATTTATTTATATGAGGCTACTTAGGTGGTGAAACGAGCGAAACGGTGCAAATGGTGTATTTTCGGGCCAAATCAATAGTTATAGCCTACGGTTTTGGGGGTGGGCCCGAGGTTCGAGGGTGTCATGGGCCAAAAATGATTGGGGCATGCCAAGGAGGTTGAGGATCATCCTGGTGTGGTCTGTTTATTTAATAGAGACCATTTGGGTGGTCAAACGGGCAAAACTGCATGAATGGGGCATTTTTGAGCCAAATTGGTGTGCTATAGCCTACGGTTTAGGGTGTGGGCCTGAGGTTCGGGGGTGTCGTAGGCCGAAAATTGACCGAGGTATGTTAGGGAGGTTGGGTATCATCCTAGTAGGGTCCATTTATTTATTCAAAGCTATTTGGGTGGTCAAATGAGCAAAACAGCACGAACGGGGCATTTTCGAGCTAAATCGGTGTGTTATACCCCATGATTTTGGTGGTGGGGCCAGGATTTGGGAGTGTCGTGGGTCAAAAATCAACCAGGGTGTGCCAAGGAGGTTAGATATTATCCCAGTGAAGTTTGTTTATTTAATCGAGGCTGTTTGGGTTGTAAAACAGGCAAAACAGCGCGAATAGGGCATTTTAGGCCAAATTGATATGCTGTATAGCCCACGGTTTTGGGGGTGGCCTCATGGTCCGGGGGTGTCATAGGCCGAAAATTGATCAGGGAATGCTAAGGAGGTTGGGGATCATCCCATTGTGGTCCATTTATTTAGTAGAGGCCATTTGGGTGGTCAAACGGCCAAAATAGCATGAATTAGTCAAATTGGTGTGCTATAGCCCTCAGTTTCGGGGGTAGGGTCGGGATTCGGGGGTGTCGTGGGTGAAAAATCAATCGAGCCATGCCAGGGAGGTTGGAGATCTTTCCAATATGGTCCGTTTATATATTCTAGGCCATTTGGGTTGTTAAACAGGAAAAACATCACGAACGGAGCATTTTGGGCTAAATCGGTATGCTATAGTACAAAGTTTCAGGGGTGGGCCAGGGTCCTGGGGTGCCGTGGGCTGAAAATTGACCAGGGCATGCCAGGGATATTGGGGATCATTCCAGTATGGTCCGTTTATTTGTTCAAGGCCATTTGGGTGATGAAACGGGCCAAACGGCGTGAACGGGGCATTTTCAGGACAAAACAATGTTCTACAGCCCGTGGTTTTTGGGCTGGGCTCAGGGTTTGGGGGTACCGTAGGCCAAAAATCAATTGGGGCATGCCTGGGAGGTTGGGGATCGTCCCTGTGTGGTTCATTTATTTATTCGAGGCCATTTGGATGGTTAAATGGGCAAAATAGTGCGAATTGGGCATTTTCAAGCCAAATCGGAGTGCTATAGACTTTGCTTTTGGGGGTGGGCCCAGGTATGGGGGTCTTATCGGCGAAAAATCAACCGTTATATTCTAGGGAGGTTGGGGGTCATCCCAGTGTTTTCTGTTTATTTATTCAAGATAATTTAAGTTTTAAATGGGTAAAACAGCACGAACGGGGCATTTTTAGGCTAAATTGGTTTGCTGTAGCCCATGGTTTTGGGGGGACGTCCGGGATCCGAGGGTGCCATCGGCCCAAAATCGATTGAGGTATGCCAGGGAGGTTGGGGATCACTCCATTCTATTCCATTTATTTATTTGAGTCCATTTTGGTGGTCAAATGAGCGAAACAGCGTGAATGGGGCAATTTCGAACCAAATCGGTGTGCTATAGCCCACGATTATAGGGGTGGGCTCGAGGTCCAGGGGTTTCATGGGCCAAAAATTGACTTAGACGTTCCTGGGAGGTTAGGGATCATCCCAGTGTATTTTATTTATTTATTCGAGGCCATTGGGGTGGTCAGCCGGGTAAAATGATGCTAACAAACCATTTTTGGGATAAATCAGTGTGCTATAGCCCACGATTATGGGGGTGGGCCTAGGGTCCAATGGTAACGTATGCCAAAACTCTACTGATGTATGCTAGGGAAGTTGGGGATCATCCCAGTATGGTTTGTTTATTTATTCAAGGCCATTCAGGTGGTCAAACGGACATAACAGCGCTAACGGGGCATTTTCGAGCAAAATTGGTGTTCTATAGCCCAAGGTTTTGGGGGTGAGCTCGGGGTTTAGGGGTGTTGGGGCCAAAAATCAAACGGGGGTGCCAGGGAGGTTGGGGTCATCCCAGTGTGGTCCGTTTATTTATTCGAGGCCATTTAGGTGGTGAAATGGGCAAAACGGCATAAATGGGGTATTTTCGGGTCAATCAATGTGCTATAGCCTTCGGTTTTTGGGGTGATCCCGAGGTTCGAGGATGCCGTGAGCTGAAAATCGATCGGGGAGGGAGGTTGGGGATAATCCTAACACAGTCCGTTTATTTATTCGAGGCCATTTGGGAAGTCAGACAGGTGAAATGGCGTAAATGGGGCGTTTTAGGCCAAATCGGATATCCCACAATTTTGGGGGTGGGCTCCAGGTCCGGGGGTGCCGTAAGCAGAAAATCGACCGGGGCGTGCCAGGGAGGTTGGGTATCATCCCAATGTGGTCTGTTTATATAATCAAGGCAATATGGTTGGTTCAACTAGCAAAATGGTGCGAACGGGGAATTTTCGAGCCAAATCAATGTTCTATAGCCCATGGTTTTAGGGGTGGACTAGAGTTCGAGGGTCTCGTTGACCGAAAATCAACTGGGGCATGCCAGGGGGTTAGGGATCATCCAGTATAGTTTGTTGATTTATTCGAGGCTACTTAGGTGGTTAAACGGGTTGAACAGTGCGAACGGGATATTTTCGAGCCAAATAGATATGCTATATCCCACAATTTTGGGGGTGGGACCAGGGTTCGAGGGTGTTGTGGGCCAAAAATCAACTGGGGCATGCCAGGGAGGTTGGGGATCATCCTAGTATGGTTCGTTTATTTTATTGAGGCCATTTAGGCGGTCAAACGGGCAAAACGGCACGAATGGGGCATTTTCGAGCCAAATCGGTGTGATATCGCCCACAGTTTCGTGGGTGGGCTCGGGGTCCGGGGGTGCCGTAGGCCAAAAATTGATCGGAGTATATTAGGGAGGTTGGGGATCGTCTTAGTGTGGTCCATTTATTTATTCGAGCCCATTTGAGTGGTCAAATGAGCGAAACAGCATGAATGGAGTATTTTTGGGCCAAATCAATATGCTATATAGCCTACGATTTTAGGGGTGGGCGTAGGGTCTGAGGGTTCCTTAGGCCAAAAATCGATCAGGGCGTGCCAAAGAAGTTAGATATCATCCCAGTGTGGTTTTTTTATTTATTTGAGGCTGTTTGGGTGGTGAAACAGGCGAAATAGCTTGAACAAGGCATTTTGGACCAAATCAATATGTTATATAGCCCACAATTTTGGGGGCGGGATCGGGGTTTGGGGGTGTCGTAGGTCTATAATCAACCACGGCATGCCAGGGAGGTTGGGGATCATCCCAGTGTGGTTTGTTTATTTGTTTGACGCCATTTGGGTGGTCAATCTATGCGAACGATTTATTTTCAAGCTAAATTGATGTGCTATAGCCCACTGTTTTGGGGGTGAGCCCGGGGTCCAGGGGTATCGTAGGCTCAAAATCGACCAGGGCGTGCCAGGGAGGTTGGAAATCATCCTAGTTTGGTTCGTTTATTTATTCTAGGCCATTTGAGTGGTCAAATTAGTGAAACGCCGCGAACGGGGCATGTTTTAGCCAAATCGGTGTTCTAATGACCACGGTTTTGAGGGTGGGCCCGGAGTTTGTTTTTTTGTTCGAGGCTATTTGGGTGGTCAAATGGGTGAAACAGTGCGAACGAGGCATTTTTGGGTCAAATCGGTGTGCTATAGCCCGCAATTTTAGGGGTGGGCTCGATGTCCGAGAGTACCGTGGGCTGAAAATCAACTGGGGCATGCCAGGGAGGTTAGGGATCATCCCAGTATGGCCCGTTTATTTATTCGAGGCTTTTTGGAGGGTCAAACGGACGAAATAGCATAAACGGGGCATTTTGGGCCAAATCGGATAGCACTTGATTTTAGGGGTAGGCTCGGGGTCCAGGGGTGCCGTAGGCCAAAAATTGACAGGGGTGTTCCAGGGAGGTAGGGGATTATCCAGTATAGTCCGTTAATTTATTGAGGCTATTTAGGTGGTCAAACATGCGAAATAGTGTGAACTGGGTATTTTTGGGCCAAATTGATGTGCTATAGCCTACAGTTTCATTGGTGGGCCGAGGGTTTGAGGGTGTCGTGGGCCAAAAATCTACTAGGGCATGCCAGGGAGGTTGGGGATCATCCCAGTGTGGTCCGTTTATTTAATTAAGTCCATTTGGGTGGTCAAATGGGTGAAACAACGCAAATAGGGCATTTTCGAGCCAAATTGGTGTGCTCCCATTGTTTTGAGGGTGGGCTCAGGGTCTGGTGGTGCTGTGGGCCAAAAATCGATCGAGGTATTTCAGGTAGGTTGGGCATCATCTTAGTGTGGTCCATTTGTTTGTTTGAGTCCATTTGGGTTATTAAATGAACAAAACAGAGCGAACAAGGCATTTTTTGGGCCAAATCGGTGTGCTATAACCCATGGTTTTGGGGGTGGGCTCGGGGTCCGAGGGTGCCATGGACCGAAAATCGATTGGGGCGTGCCAAGGAATGTGTAAGCATCATTGTATGGTGTTATGTAGTTTCTTGAGGACAAGCAATTATTTTAAGTTGAGGGTGTTGATGTATGAGCAAAAGTTAACACATTTAATGCTTTTTAGCTCAAAATAATTGTGAATTCTGAAGCAACTCTTGTTGTTTTAATGTGTTTTCTCATGATATTGTTGGAAAAGGCTGAAGGAATAAAAATAAATGACAATGGAGTAAAAGAGTTGAAAATCTGAGAAAAAAAGAAGAAATCATGGCTGACGACCTCCGTGATACGTCGTCAGCCTTGTGATAGCTTATCAGCATTCGCGTCAACCTTAACCAGAAACTTGAAGCTTGGGAAGAAGTTCTGACGACGTTGCTGATAAGGCGTCAAGTTAGTGACAAGGCATCACGAAGGGCGTTAGCTTAAACCAGAGAATTGAGTTCGAAGAAGAAATCTAATGATGTTGGTGACACGTCGTCAGATCATGACACAGCGTTAGCTACATCATCAGCGTGAGATAGATTTTGAAGGCAACTGAAGCATTATGATGCCATCTGTGTTAGGGCATCAGACTCTTGACGCGGCGTCAGCTTGGGCATCACCTATTCCGAGAATTTTATTAAGTTTTGTTATTTTATTTCCTTAATTAGACTTTAGTATAAATAGCATCTTTTAGGGTTCCATTCACAACTTCGGAAGCAGCTTTTGACATCTTGTAACTTAGTAAAGGGGAGTTCACTTGTTTTTTACTCTCTTAACTTAGAATTCAATTTTCCATCCTTTGATTTAGTTGTGGGAAATTCTTATTGTACTTGAAGGAGAAACAACTTTGAATTTCATCTTTT
>JAPEIP010000009.1:4389161-4406085 GCA_026120095.1 Capsicum chinense
ATAAACTATGGTTTTGGGGGTGGGCTGGGGGTTGGGGGGTGCCGTAGGCCAAAAATTGATCGAGGCATGCCAAGGATGTTGGAGATCATCCCGATTTGGCCTATTTATTTATTCGAAGCTATTTGGGTGGTCAAAAGGATGAAACGACGTGAATGGGGCATTTTCAGGCTAAATCAGTGTACTATAGGCCATAGTTTTTGGGGTGGATCCAGTGTCCGTGGGTGCCGTAGGCCAAAAATTGATTGGGGCATGCCAGGGAGGTTGGGGATCATAGTAGTATGGTTTTTTTTATTTATTCGAGGCCATTTGGGTGGTCAAACAAGCAAAACAGCACGAACGTGGCATTACGGGTGTAACGTGGGCTGAAAGTCGACCGGGGAATGCCAGGGAGGTTGGGGATCATCCCAGTGTGTTCCGTATTTTTTGGATGGTCAAACGGGTAAAACGGCATGAACGAGGCATTTTTGGGCCAAATCGGTAAGCTATAGCCCACGATTTTGAGGGTGGGCATGGGTTTTGTGGGTACCATGGGCTGAAAATAGACCAGGGTATGCCAGGAAGGTTGGGGATCATCCTTGTGTGGTCCGTTTATTTATTCGAGGCCATTTTGGTGGTCAAACGGGCGAAACAGTGCGAATGGGGAATTTTTGGGCCAAATTGATATGCTATAACCCACAGTTTTGGGGGTGGACCTTGGGTTCGGGGGTATCGTGGGCCAAAAATCGACCAAGGCATCCCAGGGAGGTTAGGTATCATCCCAGTGTGGTCCATTCATTTATTCGAGGCCATTTGGATGGTCAAACGGGTAAAACAGTGCAAATGGGGCATTTTCTAGCCAAATTGGTGAGCTATGCCTACGGTTTTAGGGGTGGGCTCGGGATCTAGGGGTGCCGTAGGCTAAAAATTGATTAGGGCATGCTAGGGAGGTTGGGGAACATTCCAGTGTGGTCTGTTTATTTATCCAAGGACATTTGGGTGGTCAAATAGGAAAAATAGTGCAAACAGGGCATTTTTGGGCCAAATCGATGTGCTATAGCATATAGTTTTGGGGACGAACCCGGGATCTGGGGGTACCGTAGGCTGAAAGTCGATCGATACATGCCAGGGAGGTTGGGGATCATCCCAGTATGGTCTGATTATTTATTTGAGGACATTTGGTTGTCAAACGGGCAAAACGATGCGAACGGGGCATTTTCGGGCCAAATCGGTGAGCTATGCCCATGTTTTCAGGAGTGGGCCCGGTGTCTAGTGGTTCCATGGGCCAAAAATCAACTATTGTGTGCCAGGAAGGTTGGGGATCATCCTAGTGTGATCAATTTATTTATTGGAGGCCGTTTGGTAGGTCAACCATGCAAAATAGCATAAATAGGGCATTTTCGAGCCAAATCGGTGTGCTATAGCCCACCTCTAAGGGGGTAGCCCAGGGGTTCGGGGGTGTCATTTGTTGAAAATTGATCGAGGTGTGCCTGGGAGGTTGGGAATCATTTCAATGTGGTCCATTTATTTATTTGAGGACATTTGGGTGGTTAAATGGGCAAAACAACATGATCGAGGCAATTTCGGGCCAAATCGATGTGCAATAGCCCACAGTTTTAAGGGTGGGCCCAGGGTTTGAGGGCGTCCTGGGGTAAAAGTTGACTGGGTTATGCCAGGGAGGTTGGGTATCGTCCATGTGTGGTCCGTTTATTTATTCGAGGCCATTTGAGTGGTCAAACGTACAAAACTATGCGAACAAGGCATTTTCGAGTAAATCGGTGTGCTATAGCCCATGGTTTTGGGGGTGGTCCCGGTGTTTGAGTGTGTCATGGGTCGAAAGTCGATCAAGGAATGTCGAGGATGTTGAGGATCATCCCAGTGTGGTCCGTTTATTTATTTGAGGCTATTTAGGTGGTCAAACCTGCAAAATAGCGTAAATGGGGCATTTTCAGGCCAAATATGTATGCTATAGCCCATGGTTTTGGGGGTGGGCTCGGGGTTCAGTGGTGTGGTGGGCATTCAATCGATCGGGGCGTGCCAGGGAAGTTTGGGATTGTTCCAGTATGGTCTATTTATTTTTTCGAATCCATTTGGGTGGTCAAAAGTGCGAAACAGCACAAATGGGGTATTTTTTGGCAAAATTGGTGTGGTATAGCCTAGGGTTTCAGGGTAGGTCAGGGGTCTGAAACTTTGATGGGTTGAAAGATGACCGGGGTGTGCCAGGGAGATTGGGGATCGTCCCAGTGTGGTCTGTTTATATATTCGAGGCTATTTGTATGGTCAAACCAGTGAAACAATGTAAATGGGGCATTTTGGGGGCAAATTGGTGTGCTATAGCCCACGGTTTTGGGGGTGGGCTCGGGGTTCGAGGATACCATGGGACAAAAATTGATCTTAGCATGCCAGGGAGGTTGGGGATCATCTCAATGTGGTCTGTTTATTTATTCTAGGTCATTTAGGTGGACAAAAGGGTAAAACGGTGCGAACGAAGAATTTTCGGGCCAAATCGGTGTTCTATAATCTAAGGTTTCGGGGGTGGGCCCGGGGTCCGGGGGTGCCATAGGCCAAAAATTGATCGAGGCATGCCAGGGATATTAGAGATCATCCCAATATGGTCTGTTTATTTATTCGAAGCTATTTGGGTGGTCAAACAGGTGAAACGATGTGAACGGGGTATTTTTAGGCTAAATCGGTGTACCATAGCCCATAGTTTTAGGGGTGGACCTAGGGTCCGGTCGTATCATTAGCCAAAAATTGTTAGGCTCGTACCAGAGGGGTTGGAGATCATCCCAGTAAGGTCCATTTATTTATTCCAGGCTATTTGGGTGGTTAAAAAGGCCATAAAGCGCGAATGGGGCATATTCGGGCCAAATCGATGTGCTATGCTCACAGTTTTGGGGGTGGGCCTGGTGTTCGTTGGTTACACAAGACAAATATCAATTGAGGCATGCCAGGGAGGATAGGGATCATTCCAGTATAGTCTTTTTATTTATTAGAGGCCATTTGGGTGGTCAAACGGGCAAAACGGCGTGAACGGGGCATTATGGTGCTAAATCGGTGTGCTACAGCCCACAGTTTTGGTATGGGCCAGAGTACGAGGGTAACGTGGCTCAAAAATCAACTGGGGCATGCCAGGGAGTTTGGTGATCATCCCAGTGTGGTCTGTTTATTTATTCGAGGCCATTTTTGTAGTCAAACGGGCGAAACGACATGAATGGGGCATTTTCATTCTAAATCGGTGTGCTATAGCCCACAGTTTTATGGGTGGGCCTTGAGTTCGGGGGTGCTGGGGGCCAAATATTGATCAAGGCATGCTAGGGAGGTTGAGGATCATCCTAGTGTGGTCCATTTATTTATTAAAGGCCATTTGTGTTGTCAAACGGAGGAAACGATGCGAACAAGGCATTTTTGAGCTAAATCGATGTGCTATAGCCCACGTTTTTGGGGGTGGGCTCGGGGTCTGGGGTGCCGTGGGCCTAAAATTGATCGGGGAGTGCCAGGGAGATTGAGGATCATCCAAGTATAGTTCGTTGATTTATTCGAGGCTATTTGGGCGGTCAAATAGGTGAAACGGCACGAATGGGGCATTTTTAGGCTACATCAGTGTGATATAGCCCATGATTTTAGGGGTGGGATGGGGGTTCGGTGGTACCGTAGACCAAAAATCGACTGGGGCATACCACGGGGGTTGGGGATCATCCCAGTGTGGTCCATTTATTTATTCGAGGCCATTTGGGTGGTCAAATGAGCGAAACGGCGTGAACGGGGCATTTTTTGGCCAAATCGATGTGCTATAGCCCACAGTTTTGGTGGTTGGCCCGGGCTTTGGGGTTGCTGTGGGCCAAAAATTTACCGAGGAATTCTAGGGAGGTTGAAGATCATCCCAATGTGGTCTGTTTATTTATTCGAGGCCATTTGGGTGTTATAATGGGCGAAATGGCATGAATGGGGCATTTTCAGGCCAAATAGGTGTGCTATAGCCCATGGTTTCAGGCGTGGGCCCATGGTCCAGGAGTGTCATATTCCAAAAATTAATCGAGGTGCGCCAGGGAGGTTGGGATCATCCCAATATGGTGCGTTTATTTATTCGAGTCCATTTGGGTAGTTAAATAGGCATAACTATGCGAACGAGGCATTTTTGGACTACATCGGTGTGCTATAGCCCACAGTTTTAAGGGTGGACTCGAGTTTTGGGGTGTCATCTGTCGAAAGTCAATTGGGGCATACCAGGACGGGTTGGGGATCATTCCAGTGATGTTCGTTTATTTATTCGAGGCTATTTGGGTGGTTAAACGAGCAAAACAGCACGAACGGGGCATTCTCGGGCCAAATCGGTGTTCTATAGCCCATAGTTTTTAGGGTGGGCTCGAGGTTTGGGGTATCGTGGGATGAAATTTTACTGGGTCAAACGTGTGAAATGGCATTAATGGGGCACTTTCTAGCAGAATCGGTGTGCTATAGCCCACGATTTTGAGGGTGGGCCCGGGGTCTGGGGGTGCCGTGGGCGAAAAATCGATCGAGGCATGCCAGGGAGGTTGGGGATCATCCCATTGTGGTTCGTTTATTTTTTGAGGTCATTTGGGTGGTCAAACGGGCAAAACTGCATGAATGGGGCATTTTTGGGCCTAATCGATGTGCTATAGCCCACAGTTAAGGGGGTGGGCCTGGGGTTTGGGGGTGTCGTAGGCTAAAAATTGACTGGGGCATTCCAGGTAGTTTGGAGATCATCCCAGTGTGGTCCGTTTATTTATTCGAAGACATTTGGTTGGTAAAACGGGCGAAACGCCTCGTACGGGGCATTTTTGGGCCAAATTGGTGAGCTATAGCCCACGATTTTGGGGGTGGTCCAGGGGTCTAGGGGTACCGTGGGCCGTAAATTGACTAAGGTATGCCAGGGAGGTTGGGGATTACTCTAGTGTGGTCAGTTTATTTATTCGAGGCTATTTGGGTGGTCAAATGGGTAAAATGATGTGAAGAAGGCATTTTCGAGCCAGATCGGTGTACTATAGCCCACGGTTTTGGGGGTGTCGTGGGCTGAAAATCGACAGGGGAATACCAGGGAGGTTGGGGATCATTCCAGTATGGTCCGTTTAATTATTCGATGCCATTTGGGTGGTCAAATGGGCAAAACGGTGTGAATGGGTTGCTTTCGATCCAAATTGGTGGCTATAGCCCAGGATTTCGAGAATGGGGCCCCGAGTCTGGGGTTGCTGTGGGGCGACAATTAATCGGGGTAAGCCAGGGAGGTTGGGGATCATCCCATTATGGTTTGTTTATTTTTTGAGGACATTTGGGTGGTCAAACGGGCAAAATTACGCGAACGAGGCATTTTTTGGCCAAATCGATGTGCTATAGCCAACGGTTTTGGGGGTGGGCCCTGGGTTCGAGAGTGTCGTAGGGTAAAAATCAAATGGGGCATCAGAAGGAAGTTGGGGATCATCCTAGTGTGGTCGCTTTATTTATTCAAGGCCATTTGGGTGGTAAAAATGGGCATAATGGCGCGAACGGAGCATTTTTCGAGCTAAATTGGTGTGCTATAGCCCACAGTTTCGGGGGAGGGCCTGGGTTCTGAGGGTGCCATAGGCCAAAAATTGATCGGGGCATGCCAGAGAGTTTCGGGATTGTCCGTTTATTTATTCGAGGCCATTTGGGTGGTCAAACAGGTGAAACGGCGTGAACGGGCCGTTATCAGGCCAAATCGGTGTGCTATAACCCACGGTTTTAGGTGTGGGCCCAGGGTCTGGGGGTGCCGTGGGTTGGAAATCACTCGGGGGCATATTCGGGTTAAATCGGTGTGCTATGCCCACGGTTTTGGGGGTTGGCCTGGTGTCCGAGGGTTCCATAGGCCAAAAATTGATCGGAGCATGCCAGGGAGATTGGGGATCATTCCAATATAGTCTGTTTATTTATTCGAGGCCATTTGGGTTGTCAAACAGTCGAAACGACGCGAACGGGGCATTATAGTGCTAAATCGGTGTGCTACAGCCCACAGTTTTGGGGGTGGGCCAGAGTACGAGGGTAACGTGGGCATAAAATCAACCGGGGCATGCCAGGGAGTTTGGGGATCATCCTAGTGTGGTCTATTTATTTATCCAAGGCTATTTGGGTGGTCAAACAGGCTAAACGGCACGAATGGGGCATTTTTATGCTAAATCGGTGTGCTATAGCCCACGGTTTTATGGGTGGGCCTTGATTTCGGGGGTGCCGTGGGTCAAAAATCGACCGAGGCATTCTAGGGTGGTTGGGGATCATTTCAGTGTGGTCCATTTATTTATTCAAGGCCATTTGGGTGGTCAAACGGGGGAAACGACGCGAATGAGGCATTTTTTGGCTAAATTGGTGTGCTATAGCCCACGGTTTTGGGGGTGGGCTCGGGGTCCGGGGGTGCCGTGGGCCAAAAATCGATCGGGGAGTGCCAGGGAGGTTGAGGACATCCAAATGTGGTTCGTTTATTTATTCGAGGCCATTTGTGTGGTCAAACGGGCAAAACGGCACGAATGGGGCATTTTCGGGCTAAATTAGTATGCTATAGTCCACAGTTTCATGGGTGGGATGGGGGTTCGGTGGTGTCATAGGCTAAAAATTGACCAGGGCATATTAGGGGGGTTGGGGTTATCCCAGTGTGGTCCATTTAATTATTCGAGGCTATTTAGGTGGTCAAACGAGCAAAACGACGTGAACGGGGCATTTTTATGCCATATCGATTTGCTATAGCCCACAGTTTTAAGGGTTGGCCCGAGGTTCGGGGTTGCTGTAGGTCAAAATTTGATCGAGGCATTCCAGGGAGGTTGGAGATCATCCCAATGTGGTCTGTTTATTTATTCGACGTCATTTGGGAGTTCAAATGGGTAAAACGGCGCAAACAGGGCATTTTCAGGCCAAATCGGTGTGCTATAACCCACAATTTTGAGTGTGGGCCCAGGGTCCGGGTGTGCCATGTTCCAAAAATTGATCGGGGCATGAAAGGAGGTTGGGATCATTCCAGTGTGGTCTGTTTATTTATTCGAGTCCATTTGGGTGGTTAAACGGGCACAACTGCGCGAACAAGGCATTTTTGGGCTACATCGGTGTGCTATAGCCCACGGTTTTAGGGGTGAGCCTAGGTTTTGGGGGTGTCATCTGTCAAAAGTCAATCGAGGCATGTTGGGAGGGGTTGGGGATCATCCCAGTGATGTTCGTTTATTTATTCGATCCTATTTGGGTGGTCAAACGAGTAACACGGCACGAATGGGGCATATTTGGGCCAAATCGGTGTTCTATAGCCCATGGTTTTAGGGGTAGGCTCGAGGTTTGGGGTGTCGTGGGCTGAAAGTAGACCGGGTCATGTCGGAGGGGTTGGGGATTATCTTAGTGATGTCCGTTTATTTATTCGAGGCCATTTGGAAGGTTAAACGAGCGAAATGGCATGAATGGGGTGCTTTTGGGCAGAATCCATGTGCTATAGCCCATGATTTCGAGGGTGGGCTCGGGGTCTGGGGTGCCGTGTGTCAAAAATCGACCGAGGCATGCCAAGAAGGTTGGGGATCATCCCATTGTTGTCCATTTATTTTTTTAGGTCATTTGGGTGGTCAAACGGGCAAAATTGCGCGAATGGGGCATTTTCTAGCCAAATCGATGTGCTATAGCCCACGATTTTGGGGGTGCGCCCAGGGTTTGGGGGTGTCGTAGGCTAAAAATCGACTGGGCCATACCAAGGAGGTTGGGGATCATCCTAGTGTGGTTTGTTTATTTATTCGAAGACATTTGGTTGGTAAAACGGGCAAAACGCCTCGAATAGGGCATTTTCAGGCCAAATTAGTGAGCTATAGACCACGATTTTGGGGGTGGGCTAGGGGTCTTGGTTACAGTGGGCCACAAATTGACCAGGTCAGGCCAAGGAGGTTGAGGATTGCTCTAGTGTGGTCTGTTTATTTATTCGAGGCTATTTGGGTGGTCAAACGGGTAAAATGGTGCAAACGAGGCATTTTCGGGCCAGATCGGTGTGCTAAGCCCACAGTTTTAGGGGTGGGACCGAGGTTCGGAGGTGTCATGGGCTAAAAATCGACCGGGGCATCCCAGGGAGTTTAGGGATCATCCTAGTATAGTTCGTTTATTTATTCGGGGCCATTTGGGTGGTCAAACAAACGAAACGGCACGAATAGGTCACTTTCGGTCCAAATCGGTGGCTGTAGCCCAGGATTTTGAGAATAGGGCCCCGGGTCTGGGGTGCTATGGGGCGACAATTGACCGGGGCAAGCCAGGGAGTTTGGGGATCATCCCATTATGGTCCGTTTATTTTTTTAGGCCATTTGTGTGGTCAAACGGGCGAAATTGCGCGAACGGGGCATTTTTTGGCCAAATCGATGTGCTGCCTATGGTTTTGGGGGTGGGCCCAGGGTTCGGGAGTGCCGTGGGGTGAAAATTGAATGAGGCATAAGAAGGAGGTTGGGGATCGTCCCAGTGTGGTCGCTTTATTTATTCAAGGCCATTTGGGTGGTCAAACGGGCAAAACAGCGCAAACGGAGCATTTTTCTAGCTAAATTGGTGTGCTATAGCCCACGGTTTCGGGGGTGCCATAGGCCACAAATTGATCGGGGCGTACCAGGAAGCTTAGGGATTGTCTGTTTATTTATTCGAGGATATTTGGGTGGTCAAACGGGTGAAACGGCGTGAATAGGGCGTTATCAGGCCAAATCAGTGTGCTATAGCCCACGGTTTTAGGGGTGCGCCCGGGGTTTGGGGGTGCCGTGGGTCGCAAATCTACTGGGGCATGCCTGGGAGGTTGGGAATCATCCCAGTGTGGTCCGTTTACTTATTCGAGGCCATTTGGGTGGTCAAACGTGTGAAACAGCACGAATGGGCCATTTTCGAGCCAAATTGATGTTCTGTAGCGCACGGTTTTAGGGGTGGGTCAGGGGTTGCTGCGGGCTGAAAATCAACCAGGATGTGCCAGGGAGGTTGGGGATTGTCCCAGTGTGGTCCATTTATTTATTCGAGGCTATTTGGGTGGTCAAACGGGGAAAGCAGCGTGAACAAGGCATTCTCAAACTAAATCAGTGTGCTATAGCCTACAGTTTCAGGTGTGGGCCCGGGGTTCGAGGGTGCCGTGGGTCAAAAATCGATCGGGCCATTCTAGGGAGGTTTGGGATCATCCCAGTGTGGTTCATTTATTTATTCGAGGCCATTTAGGTGCTTAAATAGGCAAAAAGGCACGTACAAGGCATTTTCTGGCCAAATCGATGTGCTATGGCCAACAGTTTCGGGTGTGAGCCCGGGGTCCGCGGGTGTCGTGGGCCTAAAATTGACCGAGGTATTTTAAGGAGTTTGGGGATCATCCTAGTGTGGTCCATTTATTTATTCAAGGCCATTTGGGTGGTCAAACGGATGAAATAGTGCTAACGGGGCATTTTCAAGCCAAATCGGTGTGCTATAGCCTACGGTTTCGGGGGTGGGCCTGGGGTCCGGGGTTCCGTAGGCCAAAAATCTATTGGGGCATTCCAGGGAGGTTGGAGATCATCCTGATGTGGTCCATTTATTTATTCGAGGTCATTTGGGTCGTCAAAAGGGCGAAACTGCACAAATGGAGTATTTTCAAGCAAAATTGGTGTGCTATAGCCCACGGATTCAGGGGTGGGCCCGGGGTCAGGGCGTACCTTGGGCCAAATGTCAACTGAAGTGTGCCAGGCAGGTTGGGGATCATCCCATCATGGTTTGTTTATTTATTCGAGGCCATTTGGGTGGTCAAATGGGCGAAACAGCGCGAACGGGGCATTTTCAGGCCAAATCGGTGTGCTACTGCCCCTGGTTTCGGGGGTGGTCCTACGGTTTGGGGGTGAAATAGGACAAAAATTTATCGGGGTGTGCCAAGGAGGTTGGAGATCATCCTAGTAAGGTCCATTTATTTATTTGAGGCTATTTGGGTGGTCAAACAAGGGTAAAGACACGAACGGGGTATTTTCGGTCCAAATCGATGTGCTATAACCCACTGTTTAGGGGGTCCCCGGTCAATTTTCGGCCCACACCACCCCTGGACCTAGGCCCCCCCCCCAAAATCGTGGGCTATAGCATATCGATTTGGCCCGAAAATGCCCCGTTCGCGCTGTTTGGCCCGTTTGACCACCCAAATGGCCTCGAATAAACAAACGGACCACACTAGGACGATCCCCAACCTTCTTCGCAAGCCCCGATCAATTTTTAGTATGTAGCACCCTAGGACCCCGAGCCCACACCCCAAACCGTGGGCTATAGCACACCAATTTGGCCCAAAAATGCCCCATTCGCGCAGTTTCTTGACCACCCAAATGGCCTCGAATAAGAAAACGAACCACGCTAGTATTTTCCCCAACCCCCTTGGCATGCCCCAGTTGATTTTCGGCCGACGACACCCCCGGAACCCTGGCTCAACCCCAAAATAGTGGGCTATAGGACATCGATTTGGCCCAAAAATACCCCATTTCGCGCCGTTTTGCTCATTTGACCACCCAAATAGCCTCGAATAAATAAACGAACCACACTGAGATGATCCCTAACCTCCCTGGCATGCCCTGGCTGTTTTTTAGCCCACGAAACCGTGGGCTTTAGCACACCGATTTGGCCCAAAAATGCTCCATTCATGTTGTTTTGCCCGTTTGACCATGCAAATGGCCTCGAATAAGAAAACGGACCACACTAGTATTATCCCCAACCTCCCTGGCATACCATAATCGATTTTCGGCCCACGACACCCCCGGAACCCTGCCCAACCCCAAAATAGTGGGCTATAGCACATGATTTGGCCCAAAAATGCCCCCTTTCACACCGATTTGCTCATTTGACCACCCAAATAGCCTTGAATAAATAAGCGGACCACACTGAGACAATCCCCAACCTCCCTGGAATGCCTTGATAAATTTTCAGTCCATGGCACCCCCAGAACCTGGCCAACTCCTAAAACTGTGTTGTATAGCACATTAATTTGGCTCAAAAATACCCTGTTCGCCGTTTCGCCTGTTTGACCACACAAATGGCCTCGAATAAATAAACAGACCACACTGGGATGATCCCCAACCTCCCTGGCACGTCTCGGTAGATTTTTGGCCCATGGAATCCTCGTATCCCAAGCCCACTCCCGAAACAATTGGTTATTGCACACCGATTTGGCCCGTAAATGCCCCATTCGCGCTGCTTTGCCTGTTTGACCATCCAAATATCCTCGAATAAATAAATAAACCATATTGGGATGATCACCAATATCCCTGGCATACCTCGGTTGATTTTTAGCCCACGAAAACCCCAGACCTCGGGCCCACCCCTGAAATCGTGGGCTATAGCACATCGATTTGGCCTAAAAATGGCCCGTTCACGCCATTTTGCCCGTTTGACCACTAAAATGGCCTCGACTAAATAAACGGACCACAGTGGGATGATCCCAACCTTCTTGGCACGCCTCAATTAATTTTTGTCCCATGGCACCCCCGAACCCCGGGCCCATCCCTAAAACTGTGGGCTATAGTACACTTATTTGGCCTAAAAATGCCCCGTTCGTGCCGTTTCATCCGTTTGACCACCTAAATGGCCTCGAATAAATAAATGGACCATACTAGAACAATCAAAAACCTCCCTGGCGGGCCCCGGTCAATTTTTAGCCTACAGCTCTTCCGAACCCCGGGCCCACCTTCAAACTGTGGGCTAAGAACACCGATTTAGCCCAAAAATGTCGCGTTTGTGCTGTTTTGCCCGATTGACCACCCAAATTGCCTCAAATAAATAAACGAACCACACTTGGATGATCCCCAACATCCCTGGAATGCCCCGATCGATTTTATCCCATGCACCCCCAGAACCCGGGCCCACCCTAAAATTGTGGGCTAAAGCACACCGATTTAGCCTAAAAATTCCTTATTTGTGCTGTTTCGCCCGATTGACCACCCAAATGGCCTCAAATAAATAAACGAACCACACTGGGATGATCCCCAACAGCCCTAGAATGCCCCAATCAATTTTATCCCATGCACCCCCAAAACTCGGGCCCACCCCCAAAACCGTGGGATATAGCACACCGATTTAGCCCGAAAATGCACTATTTGTGTTGTTTCGCCAGTTTAACTACCCAAATGGCCTCGAATAAATAAACGGACCACACTAGAACAATTCTCAACCTACCTGGCATGCCCCAGTCAGTTTTCGGCCTACGGCACCCCTGAAACCCTGGCCCAACCCCAAAAGTGTGGGCTATAGCACACCGATTTATCTTGAAAATGCCCCATTCGCACCGTTTTGCCTATTTTACCACCCAAATAGCCTCGAATAAATAAATGGACCACACTGAGACTATCCCCAACCTCCTTGGCATGCTCCAATCGATTTTTAGCCTACGACACCCCCAAACCCCGGGCCTACCCCCAAAATCGTATTCTATAGCACATCGATTGGATCCGAAAATGCTCCATTCGCGCCGTTTTGCCTGTTTGACCATACAAATGGGCTCAAATAAATAAATGGACCATACTGGGATGATCCCCAACCTCCCTGGCATTTTTGGCCCACGACACCCCCGAACCCCGATCTCACACCCGAAATCATGGGCTATAGCACACCGATTTGGCTCGAAAATGTATCATTCGCACTATTTTACCTATTTGACAACACAAATGGCCTCGAATAAATAAACGTACCACACTGGGATGATCCCCAACCTCTTTGGCACGCCCTGGCTAATTTTAGCCCATGAAACCCTCGAACCCCGAGCCCAGCCCTAAAATCATGGGCTATAGCACACCAATTTGGCCCAAAAATGCCCCGTTCACGCTGTTTCGCCCGTTTGACCACCCAAATGGTGTCGAATAATTAAAAAACCACACAGGAATAATCCCCAACCTCCCTAATACGGCCCAATCAATTTTTGGCATATGGTACCCTCGAACCCCGAGCCTACCCTCAAAACCGTAGGCTATAGCACACTGATTTGGACCAAAAAAGCCCCGTTTGCACCGTTATGCCTGTTTGACCATACAAATATCCTCAAATAAATAAACAGACTACACTGGGACGATCCTTAACTTCCTTGGCATGCCCCGATTGATTTTTAGCCCACACTACCCCGAGCTCACCCTCAAAATCATGGGCTATAGAACACCGATTTCGCTTGAAAATGCCCCGTTCGCATAATTTTGACCGTTTGACCACCCAAATGGCTTTGAATACATAAACGAACCACACTGGAATGATCCCCAACCTTCTTGGCATGCCCTGATCGATTTACGGCCCACGACACCACCAGACCCCAAGCCTACCCTTGGAACCATGGGCTATAGCGCATCGATTTAGCCCAAAAATGCACCATTCGTGCTGTTTTGCCCGTTTGACACCCAAATAGCCTCGAATAAATAAATGGACCACACTGAGATGATCCAAACTTCCCTGGCATTCCCCGATCAATTTTTGGCCCACGACACCCCCGGACCCCAGGCCCAACCCCAAAATCGTGGGCTATAGCACATCGATTTAGCCCAAAAATGCCCTATTTACGTTATTTCACCTGTTTTACCACCCAAATGTCCTCGAATAAACAAATGGACCATACTAGGATGATCCTCAACCTCCCGGGAGTGCCTCGATCTATTTTTGGACCACGGCACCAACGAACCCTGAGCCCACCCCCGAAACCATTGGCTATAGCACACCAATTTGGCCTGAAAATGCCTTGTTTGTGCCATTTTGCTCGTTTGACCACCCAAATAACCTCGAATAAATAAACGGACCACACAGGGCCGATCCCCAAGAACTTGTCGCCACCCCCAAAATTGTGGGCTATAGCATACTAATTTGTCCCCAAAATGCCCCATTTGTGCTAGTTTGCCTATTTGACCACCCAAATAGCCTCAAATAAATAAACAGACTACACTGGGATGATCCCCAACCTCCCTGCCATGCCCTAATCAATTTTTCGCCTACAAAACCATTGGACCCCGTGCCCACCCCCAAAACCGTGGGCTATAGCACATCGATTTGGCCCAAAAATGCCTCGTTCAAGTCGTTTTGCCCATTTGACTACCCAAATGGCCTTGAATAAACAAACGGACCATATTGGGACAATCCCCAACCTCCCTGGCATGCCCCAGTCAATTTTTAGCCCATAGTACCCCAGACCCCAAGCCCACAACCAAAAGCGTGGGATATAGCACATCGATTTGGCCTTAAAATGGCTTGTTCATGCCATTTCACCGATTTGACCACCCAAATGGCTTCGATTAAATAAATGGACCACACTGGGATGATCCCCAACCTCCCTATCATACCCCGGTCAATTTTTGGCCTACGACATCCCCAAACTCAATGCCTAACCTTGAAATCATAGGCTATAGCGCACCGATTTGGCCCAAAAATGCCCCGTTCATGCTATTTCGCCAATTTGACCACCTAAATGGCCTCAAATAAATAAAAAACCCTTACAGCGATGATCCCTAACCTCCTTGAACTTCCCCGGTCTATTTTCGGACTATGACACCCCCGGACCCCAGGCCCACCCCATAACCGTGGGCTATAACATACCAATTTGGCCTGAAAATGCTCCATTTGTGTTGTTTCGCCCGTTTGACCACCCAAATAGCCTCAAATTAATAAATGGACCACAAAAGGATGATCCCCAACCTCTCGAGCATACCTCAATCTATTTTTGGCCCACCGCATATCTGGACCCCAGGCCTACCCCCAAAACCGTAGGCTATAGCACACCAATTTTTCTCAAGAATGCCTCATTTGTGCTGTTTCGCCCATTGACTGCCTAAATGGCCTCGAATAAATAAATGGGATTACACTGGAATAATCCCTAAGACCCTGGGCCCACCCCCAAAACTGTGGGCTATAGCACACGGATTTGGCCCAAAAATGCCAAATTCTCGCTGTTTCGCCTATTTGACCACCCAAATAGCCTCGAATAAATAAAAAACTATACTGGTATGATCCCCAAATCCATAGGCTATAGCACATCGATTTGGCCTGAAAATGCCCCATTTGAGCCTTTTTGCCCGTTTGACCACCCAAATGGCCTCGAATAAATAAACAAACCGCACCGATATGATCCTTAACCCCCTGGCATGCCTCAGACAATTTTTGGCCCACGACACCCCAGACCCCTGGCCTAACCCCAAAATAGTGGGCTATAGTACACTGATTTGGCCTGAAAATGCCCCATTCGCGCTGTTTTGCCCTTTTGACCACCCAAATGGCCTCAAATAAATAAATGAACCATACTGAGATGATCCTCAACCTCCCTGGCATGCCCCGATTGATTTTCAGCCCATGGAACCCTCTGACCCCGAGCCTGATACGCCCAAATTACAACTCTCAATAGAAAGCGTAAGCGGTTGCTGTCAAATATAGAACCCAACTAGGTTGGGTGTCGAATCCCACATGGAATACTGTGCTCACTAAGTGTTGTAATCGTTATTGGATTGTTGATCAAAGGTTCCTAAGAAGAAAATGGGGTTTTAACTTATAAAATAATTAATTGTAACAAGAGTATTCCACTAATGATTCTCTTTGTAATTCATAACTTTGTGCTATTAAACAAACCAGGGTTATGGTCACCAAAATGCTAGCACCATTCGGGTTGTGAATTATTTATGAGTTCCACTTAGCAAATGCAATTGCAAGAGAGGTTGAGTCTTATTCTTTATCCCTTAGTTTCTCAACCTAAGTGGATAAATTATCCTCTAATTCTCTCAAACTCAAAGGATGCATTATTCTTTCAACCCATTTCTCATGTAAGCTAATCCTGTTAGGGTATTGGCTATTACTCTAAAGGTTAAAGCCCTTAGAATTCATATAAATACTTTATTTTCCCAACAAACACTTTCCTTTCAGACAAGTGATGTTTTAAAGCTTACTCTTCAAGTTTGCAACCAAGAAAAGTGATGAAATTGAAGCAAGGTTATACAATATCATTTAGTTATAGAACTCAATTTGATTCCCAACCCATAGATGCATTTCACATTAAGGATCCCATAACCATAGTTATGGGATTTTATCCACAATACTCCATAGACGAAGAAGAAATAATTTTTGTATTATTCATAAATAGATTAAGAATTTACTTACAAAGAATCCCAAGAATCAGTTCTTGAATCTTCAATAATCAATGTTCAATCATAAATTTCAAGATCTCTAGAATCCCCAAAGTATTAGCTTCACCAGAGTTTCAATAGATGAGAAAAACTTATAAAAGTTAAAAGATGTGTTCTTAACCCTAAAATTTGGTATTTATATGTTCCCAGCTAAAAAAAGAATTTAAAATTTAAAAGTAAAAAATTTGCATCCCAGTTGACAGTCCATATGGTGGTTCATCAAACTGTTAACGATCTACCATCTTGTCTGTCACTCGTTTCTTCTAAATCATAGTTTATGGATAAGACCTGATGGAGACACTGACATTCCGTTGCAAGACTGATGGTCCACCATACTGATCATCACTGAGTCTCTCTAAAAGGTGGTTTCTGGATAAGCATTGACGGTCCATATGGTGGTCTATCATATGGCTGACGGTCCACCACGTTGATTGTCACTGAGTTCCTCTGAAAGGTGGTTTCTAGATATGGGTTGATAGTCCATATGGTGGTCCGTCACATGGCTGACGGTCCACCATGTGGTTCGTCACTCAAGACATTAGCTTGCCATGTTCTGGTTTGCCTTGACGGTTCACCTGGTGGTCCGTCGTAAGCCTGATGGTCCACCATTTTGACCATCAAACTCACTTTTCTGCTATTTTTTCTAGCTTTCTTCTGTGGTTATCTCCTTTCGCTGAAAACACTAAAAAATTTATTAAATAACACTTTGGTTTCTTGAAAACATACAATTTTCCTAAGAAAATGAGGCTAACTATTTCGTAAGATACCAGAACATCAACACCCTCAACTTAAGATAATTGTTTGTCCTCAAGCAACTCAGCACCTAATTGCACACATGAACAATAAAATGACATGCAACCAACCCT
>JAPEIP010000009.1:4428856-4468303 GCA_026120095.1 Capsicum chinense
CGGGCCCACCCCCAAAACCGTGGGCTATAGAACATCGATTTAGCCCAATAATGCCCCGTTCACGCCATTTTCCCCATTTGACAACTAAAATAGCCTCGAATAAATAAATTGACCATACTGGGATGATCCCTAACCTACTTGGAATGGCTCGGTAGATTTTTGGCCCACGACACCCCCGGACCCCAGGTCCACCCCTAAAACCGTGGGCTATAGCACACCGATTTGTCCTGAAAATGCAACTTTCGCGCCGTTTCTCCTCTTTGACAACCTAAATGGCCTCGAATAAATAAATAGACCATACTGGGATGATCCCCAACCTCCCTCGCATGACCCGGTCGATTTTCAGCCTACGAAACACCCGGACCCCGATCCCACCCCTGAAACCATGGGATTATAGCACAAAGATATGTCCCGAAAATGCCTAGTTCGCGTTGTTTCACTCATTTAAACACCCAAATGGCCTCGAATAAATAAATGGACCACAATGGGATGATCCCCAACCTCCCTGGCTCCTCTTGTTGATTCTCAGCCCATGGCAACCTCAAACCTCGGGCCCACCCCCAAAACCGTAGACTATAGCACACCAATTTGGCCTGAAAATGCCCCGTTTCTCGCTATTTTTCCTGTTTGATCACACAAATGGCCTCAAATAAATAAATGGACCTCACTAGGATGATCCGCAACCTCGCTGGCACGCCCCAATTGATTTTTCGCCCACAACACCCCTAGCCCCAGGCCCACCCCCAAAATCATGGGCTATAGCACATCGATTTAGCCAAAAAATGCCCTGTTTACGCCGTTTTGCCCGTTTGACCACTCAAATTGTATCGAATAAATAAATAAACCATACTGGGATGATCCCAAACCTCCCTAGCATGCCCCGTTCTATTTTTGGCCAACAGCACCCCCGTACCCCGGTCCCACCCCCAAAATCGCGGGCTATTGCACATCAATTTGGGCCAAAAATGCACTATTCGTGCTATTTTGCTAGTTTGATCACGCAAATGGCCTTGAATAAATAAACGAAACATACTGGGATGATCCCCAACCCCCCTGGCACATCTCGATCAATTTTTGGCCTACGATACCCCTGGACCTCAGTCCCAACCCCAAAACGGTGGGCTATAGCAAACTGATTTGACCCCAAAATGCCCCATTCATGCCGTTTTTCCCGTTTGACCACCCAAATTGCCTCAAATAAATAAACAAACTATACTAGGATGATCCCCAACCTCCCTGGGATGCCCCGATCAATTATTGGCCCACTTCACCGCCCAAACTAGGGCCCACCCCTAAAACCGTGGGCTATAGCACCCTGATTTGGCCCGAAAATGCCCCGTTCGTGCTATTTTGCCTATTAGACCACATAAATGGCCTTGAATAAATAAACGGACCACACTGGGATGATCCCCAACCTCCTATAGCAAATCGATTTGGCCCGATAATTCACCATTCGTGCTGTTTCATCCGTTTGACCACTCAAATGGCATCGAATTGGAACCCCAAACCTCAGTACCACTGCTGAAGCCGCAGGCTTTTGCATACTGATTTGGGCCAAAAATACCCCATTCGCACCATTTCGCCTGTTTGACCACACAAATGGCCTCGAATAAATAAATGAAATACACTGGGATGATCCCCAACCTCTCAGGCATGCCCCTATTGAATTTTGGCCCACGAGACCCCCGGACTTCGATCTCACCCACAAAACCGTGGGCTATAGCACACCGATTTGGCATAAAAATTCCCCATTCGTGCCGTTTCACCCGTTTGAGCAAACAAATGGCCTCGAATAAATAAACGAAGCATACTCGAATGATCCCCAACCTCCCTGGCATGCCCCAGTTGATTTTAGGTGCACGACACCCCTAGACCCTTGGCCCAATCCTAAAACAGTGGGCTATAGCACATCAATTTGGCCTAAAAATGTCTCGTTCACATCGTTTCGCCCGTTTGACCACCCAGATTGCCTCGAATAAATAAGCGGACCACACTGCGATGACCCCCAACTTTTCTGGCAAGCCCCGATCAATTTTTAGGCCACGAAATCCTTGAATCTCGAGCCCACACTCAAAATTGTGGGCTATAGCTCACCGATTTGGCCCGAAAATGCCCCGTTTGGATCATTTCACCCGTTTAACCACCCAAATGGCCTTGAATAAAAAATTGGACCATATTGGGATGAAACACAACCACCCTGGCATTCCCGGGTCAATTTTTGGCCCACGAAACCCCAGACCCAGAGCGCACCCCCAAAATCGTGGGATATAGTGCACCAATTTGGCCCAAAAATGCCCCTTTCATGCCGTTTTGCCCGTTTGCCCACTAAATGGCATCGAATAAATAAATGGACCACATCAAGATGATCCTCAACCTCCCAGGCACACCCCAATTGATTTTTAGCCCACGGTGCTGGCCCACCCCAAAACCGTGGGCTATAGCACACCGATTTGGCCCAAATATACCCCATTCATGCTGTTTCACCCGTTTGACCACCCAAATGGCCTCGAATAAATAAAAGGACCATAGTGGAATGATCCCCAACCTCCCAGGAATGTACCAGTCTATTTTCAGCCTATAACCCCTAAACCTTGGGCCCACCACTGAAACTGTGGGCTATGGCACATCGATTTGGCCTGAAAATGTCCCGTTAGTGTCGTATCGCTCGTTGACCATCCAAATGGTCTCTAATAAATAAACGGACAACACTAGGATGATCCCCAATCTCCCTGGCACTCCCCGATCAATTTATAGCCCACGAATCCCCCAGAACCTGGTCCCACCCCCGAAAGCATATGCTATCGCATACCGATTTCGCCTAAAAATCCCCTGTTCATTCCGTTTTGCCCGTTTAACCACCTAAATTTCCTCGAATAAATAAACAGACCATACTGGAATAATCCCTACCCTCCCTGGCACACCTCGATCGATTTTTATCCCACAACTCCCCCAAACCCTGGGCCCACTCTCAAAACCGTATGCAATAGCACACCAATTTGGCTCAAAAGTGCCCCCTTTACATCTTTTTGATTGTTTGACCACACAAATGGCCTCGAAAAATAAACGGACCATACTAAGATGATCTCCAACCTCACTGCCATGCGTCGGTTGATTTTTGGCCCACGGCTCACCCGATCCCCAGGCCAAGCCCCAAAATGGTGGCCTATAGCACGCCGATTTGGCCTAAAAATGCACCATTCACGCCGTTTCGCCCGTTTGACCACTCAAATATCATCGAATAAATAAACGAACCACACTAGGATGATCCCAAACTTTCCTGGCATGCCCCAATCGATGTTCGACCAATGGAACCCCCGGACCCCAGTCCCACCCCCGAAACTGCTGGCTATTGCACACCAATTTAGGCCGAAAATGGCCCGTTCGTGCCATTTCACCAGTTAGACAACCTAAATAGCCTTGAATAAATATATGAATAACACTGGGATAATCCCCAACCTCCCTGGCATGCCTCAGTCAATTTTTCGCCCACGACACCCCCGGACCTCTGTCCCACCCCTAAAACCGTGGGCTATAGCACACCAATTTAGCCCAAAAATGCCCCGTTCACACCGTTTTTCCCGTTTGACCACCCAAATAGCCTCGAATAAATAAACGGACCACACTGAGATAATCCCCAACCCCCTTGGCATGCCTCGGTCGATTTTTGTCCCACGACACCCCCAAACCCTGGGCCCACCCTTGAAATCATGTGCTATAGCATACCAATTTACCCTAAAAATGCCCCGTTCACGCCGTTTTGCCCGTTTGACCACCCAAATATACTTGAATAAATAAACGGACCATACTGGGATAATCCCCAACCTACTTGACATGCCCCGATCAATTTTGGCTTATGAAACCCCCTGAACCCGAGCCCACCCTTAAAACCGTGGGCTATAGGACACCGATTTAGCTTTAAAATGCCCCGTTTATTCCGTTTGACCATTCAAATTGCATCGAATAAATAAATGGACCATACTAGGATAATCCCAAACCTCCCTAGCACGCCTCAGTCAATTTTTAGCTTATGGCACCCCCGAACCCCGGTCCCACCCTCAAAACTGTAGGCTATTGCACACCGATTTGGCCCAAAAATGTCCCGTTCGCGCCATTTCGCCCGTTTGACCACCCAGATGGCCTTGAATAAATAAACAGACCACACTGGGATGATTCCCAACCTCCCTGGTATGCCTCAATTGAGTTTTGACCCATGACAACCCTAGACCTCGATCCCACCCCCAAACCCGTGGGCTATAGCACACCGATTTTGCTCAAAATACGTCGTTTGTGCTGTTTCGCACGTTTGAAAACATAAATGGCCTCGAATAAATAAAAAGATCTAACTGGGATGATACCCAACATCTCTGGCATGCCTCGGTTGATTTTTGACCCACGACACCCTCGGATCCTGGGCCCACACCCAAAATTGTAGGTTATAGCACACTAATTTGGCCCGAAAATACCCCATTCGTGTTGTTTTGCCCGTTTGACCACCCAAATAGCCTCGAATAAATAGACGGATAATACTGGGATGATCCCCAACCTCTCTGTCATGCCTCGATCGATTTTTGGCCCACGACACCTTGGACCGCAGACCCACCCTCAAAACCGTGGGCTATATCACACCAATTTTACCCAAAAATGCCTCGTTTATGCCATTTCGCCCGATTGACGACCTAAATGGCCTCGAATGAATAAATGGACCACAATGGGACAATCCTCAACCTCCTTGGCATGCCCCAGTCGATTTTCGGCCCCCGAAACCCCGAGCCCACCCACAAAACCATAGGCTATAGCACATCGATTTGGCCAGCAAATGACCCATTCGCGCCGTTTCACCCGTTTAACCACCCAAATAGCCTCGAATAAATAAATGGACCACATTGGGATAATCTCCAACCTCCCTGGCATGCCCCGATTAATTTTCGATGCACGGCACAACTAGGCCCCTGGCCCACCTCCAAAATCGTGGGCTATAGCACATCTATTTGGCCTGAAAATGCCCTATTTGCGCTGTTTCACCCGTTTGACCACCTAAAAAGCCTTGAATAAATAAACGAACACTAGTGGAATGATCCCCAACATCCCTAACATGCCCTAGTCAATTTTTATCCCACGACTCCCTTGGTCCTTGGTCCCACCCCCAAAACCGTGGGCTATAGCACATCGATTTGGCCCGAAAATGCCCCGTTCACCCTGTTTGGCTTGTTTGACCACACAAATGGCCTTGAACAAATAAACGGACCATACTGGGATGATCCCAAACCTCCCTGGCATGTCTCGATCGATTTTTGGCCTACGAAACCCCCGGATCCTGGATCCTCCCTAAAAATTACCTACTATAGCACACCGATTTTGCCCAAAAGTGCCCCGTTCACACTGTTTCACCCGTTTAACCACCTAAATAACCTCGAATAAATAAACGAACCACACTGGGATGATCCTGAACCTCCCTGGCATGCCTCGGTTGATTTTTGGCACACGATACCCCTGAACCTCGGGTCCAACCCCAAAACCGTGGGCTATAGCACACCGATTTGGCTCGAAATGCCCCATTTATGCCGTTTCTCTAATTTGACAACCCAAATAGCCTCGAATAAATAAACGGACCACACTGGGATGATCCATAACCTCCCAGGCATGCCCCAATCAATTATCGGCCAATGATACCCCTGGACCCCAAGCCTACCCCCAAAACATGGGCTATAGCAACCGATTTGGCCCAAAAATGGCCCATTTGCATTATTTTTCCTATTTGACCACCCAAATAGGCTTAAATAAATAAACGGACCACATTGTGACTATCCCCAACCTCCCTCGCACACCTCTATCAATATTTCACCCACGACACCTAGGACCACCCCCAAAAATGTAGGCTATAGCACATCGATTTGACCCAAAAATGCCCCGTTCGCGGTGTTTTACCCATTTGACCACCCAAATAGCCTCGACAAAATAAACAGACCACACTTGGATGATCCCCAACCTCCCTAGCATGCCCCGGTCAATTTTAGCCTATGACCCCCCGAACCCTAGGGCCACCCCCAAAATAGTGGGCTATAGCACATCGATTTGGCCTGAAATTTCCCTATTCACGCTGTTTCGCCCGTTTGACCACCCAAATGGCCTCAAAAAAAATGGACCACACTGAGATGTTCCCCAACCTCCCTGGCATGCCCTGGTTGATTTTTAGCCCACGGCAAACCTGGACCCCGGGCACTCCCCCGAAACCATGGGCTATAGAACAACGATCTTGCTCGAAAATGCCCTATTTGCGCCATTTCGCCCGTTTGACCATCCAAATAGCATCGAATAAATAAACAAACCACAATGGGATGATTCCTAACCTCCCATGCATGCCCAGTCAATTTTTTACTACGACACCTCTAGACCCTAGGCCCACGCCCAAAACTGTGGGCTATAACCCACAGATTTAGATCGAAAATGCCCCTTTCGCTACGTTTTGACCATTTGACCAATAAAATGGCCTCGAATAAATAAACTGACCACATTGGTATGATCTCTAGCCTCATTGCCATACCCCGATCAATTTTTGGGCAACGGCACCCTCAGAACCCAACCCCACCCTAAAATCGTGGGCTATAGCACATCGATTTGGCCTGAAAATGCACCGTACGTACTGTTTTACCCGTTTGACCACCCAAATGGCCTATAATAAATAAATGGACCACATAGGGATGATACCCAACATCCTTAGCACGCCTCGGTTGAATTTTAGCCAATGGCATGCCCGGACCCTGGGTCCTTCCCCGAAACCATGGGCTATAACACACCGATTTAGCCTAAAAAATCCCCGTTTGGACCATTTTGATCGTTGACCACCCAAATGGCCTCGAATAAAAAAACAAACCACACTGGGTTGATCCCCATCCTCCCTGGCACACCCCTATTGATTTTTGGCCCACGACACCAAAGGACCCCAAGCCCACCCCCAAAACCGTGAGCTATAGCACACTTATTTGGCCCAAAAATGCCTCATTCGTAGAGTTTCAGCCGTTTAACCACCCATATGGCCTCAAATAAATAAACAGACTACAATTGGATGATCCTTAATCTCCCTGGCATGCCCTGATTGATTTTTGGCACACAACATCCCCGGATCCTGAGCCCACCACACCGATTTAGCTCGAAAATGCACCCTTCGTGCTGTTTTGCCCATTTGACCCAGGGCCCATCCCCCAAAATCGTAGGCTATTGCACATCGATTTAGCCCGAGAAAACCTCGTTCGTGTAGTTTCGCCTATTTCACCACCCAAATGGCCTCGAATAAATAAATGGACCACACTGGGACCATCTCCAACCTCCCTAGCATGACTCAGTCGATTTTTGGCTCATGGCACCTCCGGACCCCGGGCCCACCCCCAAAACCATGGGCAATAGCACCCTAATTTGGCCGAAAATGTCCCGTTTATGTTGTTTTGCCCGTTTGACCACCCAAATGGGCTCGAATAAATAAATAGACCAAACTGGGATGATCCGCAACCTCCTTTGCATGCCCCGGTCAATTTTCAGCACATAACACCCCCGGACCCCAGGTCCACCCCCAAAATCATGGGCTATAGCAGACCAATTTGGCTTTAAAATACCCCTTTCGCGCTGTTTTGCCCGTTTAACCATCCAAATAGCCTCGAATAAATAAACAAACCACACTAGGGCGATCCCCAACCTTCTGGGCATGCCCTGGTCAATTTTTGGCCTGGGGTTCCCTTGGACCCTGGGCTCAGCCCCAAAACCGTGAGCTATAGGACACCAATTTGTCTCGAAAATGCCCCGTTCGCACTATTTCAACCGTTTGACGACCCAAATGGCCTCAAATAAATAAATGGACCATATAGATATGATACCCTACCTCCCTAGCATACCCCGGTCAATTTTTAGCCTACAGCACTCCCAAACCCCAGGCCCACCCCCAAAACGTTGGTTATAGTACACCAATTTTGTCGAAAATACCCCGTTTACGTTGTTTCGCCCGTTTGACCATCTAAATAGCCTCGAATAAATAAATGGACCATACTGGGTCGATCTCCAACCCCCTGACATACCCCAGTCAATTTTTGTCCCACGGAACACCCAAACCCCGGACCCAGCCTCGAAATTGTGGTATATAGCACTCTAATTTGCCCCGAAAATGCCGCGTTCGTGCCGTTTTGCCCCTTTGACCAGCCAAATGGCATCAAATAAATAAATAGACCATACTGGGATGATCTCCAACCTCCTTGACATACCCCGATCCATTTTTCGCCAATAGCACCACCAGACCCCGGGCCCACCCCCAAAACTATAGGCTATAGCACATCGATTTAGCCCGATAATGCCCCGTTTGCACCATTTTCCCCATTTGACAACTAAAATAACCTCGAATAAATAAATGGACCACACTGGGATGATCCCCAACCTCCTTGAAATGGCTCGGTTGATTTTTTGCCCACGACACCCCCGGACCCTGGGCCCAGCCCCAAAACCGTGGGCTACAACACATTTATTTGGCCCGAAAATGCCACGTTCGCACCGTTTCTCCTGTTTGACCACCTAAATGGCCTCGAATAAAAAAATATACCACACTGGATGATCCCCAACCTCGTTGGACACCCCAATTAATTTTCGGCCCATGGCACCCCCGGACCCCAGCCCACCCCCAAAACCATGGTCTATAGCACACCGATTTAGCCCAAAAATGGCCGGTTCACACCGGTTTGCCTATTTGACCACCCAAATGGACTCGAATAATTAAATGGACCACACTAGAATGATCCCCAACCGCCCTAGCATGCTCTGGTTGATTTTTGGCCCACGACACACCCGAACCTCAGGCCTACCCTCAAAATTGAGGGCTATATAACACCAATTTAGCCTGAAAATGTCCTATTTGTGTCGTTTTCCTGTTTGACCACATAAATGGCCTCAAATAAATAAACAAACCATTGTGGGACTATTCCTAACCTCCCTGGCATGCCCCAGTCAATTTTCGGCACATGAAACACCCAAAACCCGGTCCCACCTCCGAAACCACTGACTATAGCACACCTATTTTGCCCCAAAATGCCTCTTTCACACCGTTTTACTCGTTTGACCACCCAAATGTCATCAAATATATAAACGGACCACACTGGGATACTCCCTAACCTCTCTGGCACGCCTGGTCGATATTCAGCCCACGGCACCCCCAAACCCCGGTCCCACCCCTAAAACGTGGGCTATAATACATTGATTTGGCCTAAAAATGCCCCGTTCATGCTGTTTCGCATGCTTGACCACCCAAATGGCCTCGAATAAATAAACAAACCACACTGAGATGATCTCCATCCTCCCTGGCACGCCCCGGTCAATTTTTAGCCCACGGTACCACCGGACCCCAGGCCCACCCCCAAAACCCTAGGCTTTAACACACTGATTTGGCCCAAAAATGCATCGTTCGCATCGTTTTACCTGTTTGACCACCCATATAGCCTCGAATAAATAAATAGACCACACTGAGACGATCCCCAACCTCCCTGGCATGCCCTGATCGATTTTCAGCCCACAACATCCCCGAACCCTGAGCCCACCCCCAAACCCGTGGGCTATAGCACATCGATTTTGCTAAAAAATACACCCTTCGCACAGTTTCACCCATTTGACTACCCAAATGGCCTTGAATAATTAAAAGGACCATACTGGGATGATCTCCAACCTTCCTGGCATGCTCGGGTTGATTTTTGGCCCACGGTACCTTCGAACCCCAGGCCCACCCCCGAAACTATAGGCTATAGCACACCAATTTGGCCGAAAATGCCCCGTTTGCTCTGTTTCGCCTGTTTGACCACCAAAATGGCCTCGAATAAATAAACAGACCATACTGGGATGATCCCCAACTTCCCTGGCATGCCTTGGTCAATCTTCAGCCCACGACACCCTCGGACCCCAGGCCTACCCCAAAATCGTTGGATATAGCACACCGATTTGGCTCAAAAATACCCCATTCGTGCCATTTTGCCCGTATGACTATCCAAATAGCCTCAAATAAATAAAAGGACCAAAATAGGACGATCCTCAAACTCCCGGGCATGCCCCGGTCAATTTTTGGCTTGGGGCACCCTTAGACCCCGAGCCCACCCCTAAAATAGTGGGCTATAGCACACCGATTTGGCTCAAAAATGCCCTGCTTACATTGTTTCAACCATTTGACAACCCAAATGGCGTAGAATAAATAAACGAACTATACTGGGATGATCCCTAATCTCCCTAGCACACCTCGATCAATTTTTAGTCTACGGCTCTCCGAACCCTGGGCCCACCCCCAAAATAATTGGTTATAGCACACCAATTTTGCTAAAAAATGCCCCATTCACGTTGTTTTGCCTGTTTGACCACCTAAATTTCCTCGAATAAATAAACGAACCATATTGGGTTGATCTCCAGCCTCCCTGGCATGCCCTGATTGATTTTTAGCCCATGGCACACCCAAACCCCGGGCCCACCCCCAAAATCGTGGTATTATAGTACATTGATTTGCCTAAAAATTCCACATTCATGGCGTTTTGCCTCTTTGGCCACCCAAATGGCATCGAATAATTAAATTGACCACACTGGGATGATTTCCAACCTCCCTGGCATGGCTCGATCAATTTTTAGCCCACAGAACCCCAGACCCTGGGCCCACCCTCAAAATCGTGGGCTATACCACATCGATTTAGCCCGATAATGCCCCATATGCACCGTTTTTCCTATTTGACAACCCAACTAACCTCGAATAAATAAACGGATCATACTGGGATGATCCCTAACCTCCTAGAATGCCCCGATCAATTTTCGGCCCACGCCACCTTCGGACCCTGAGTCCACCCCCAAAACCGTGGGCTATAGCACACCGATTTAGCTTGAAAATGCCCCATTCATGCCGTTTCTCTTGTTTGACCACCTAAATGGCCTCGAATAAATAAATAAACCACACCGAGATGATCCCCAATCTCTCTGGATGCCCCGAATAATTTTTGGCCCACGGCACCCCCAGACCCCAGCCCACCCTTAAAACCGTGGTCTATATAGCACACCGATTTGGGTCAAAAATGCCCCGTTCATGCCGTTTTGCCTGTTTGACAACCCAAATGGCCTCGAATAATTAAACGAACCATACTGGGATAATCCCCAACCTCCCTAGCATGCCCCGATTGATTTTCATCCCATGGCACCCCCGAACCTCAAGCCTACCCCTAAAATCGAGGGCTATAGAGTACTAATTTGGCCAGAAAATGTCCCGTTCATGCTATTTTACCAGTTTGACCACACAAATGGCCTCGAATAAATAAATGGAATATCCTGGGATGATCCTCAACCTCCCTGGCATGCCCCGGTCGATTTTTGGCCCACGAAACCCCCAAACCCCGGGCCCACCCCCAAAACTGATAACGGAATTAACCCATAACACGGAAACAAGACATAAAAGACAAGAGAAACCGAGGGCCAAAATAAGAACAAGTCTGGGCCAATAATAATACCACAAGAATGAGATGATACAAGGTGTACTTTACACCATAAACAGCCAACAACAAGATGAACACGAGATGATAAGACAATAACAACAAGACAACTACAATACACAGCTTTACTAGAAGAAGGTCACAAACACGATTACAAGAAGTGTAAGGATAGGAAGTGAGACATCAACTCTTATAAGAACTAAGAACGTAAGTGTATTTCACACACTAAGACCCTTAATACTTGTAATAGGCAACACCAACACTCTTACAATGACACAAGAGAGCGTGAACTACTCAAGCGCCAAGGTTTTTAAAAATGTTTGGCAATACTAGCGATTCCACCCTAGTATCACCCTCATTTCGTATTTGGTGGGTTTTCCAAGCCCTAAACTAAGGTGGTACACTCCTCACACTAGAGAGAGTTTGGTTCAAGTGTTATAACTTTCAATATCAATAAACAACTAAAGAACTAATGACCTAAAAACTAATCTATTTATAGACTTATTACAAACATAAGTGAAATGTCTCAAATGCCCTTAATGAAGGGAAGACAAAAGGTGCCTATGGAGTGTAGTGTATTTCCCCTTCTTGGTGTGTGATATGGTATTCCTTTGCACTTCACTTGCACACTTCGAGTCTCGGGTTCGATGCGCACTCTCATAAGTTCATCTCCGTGATTATTCTTGTATCATCCTCTCCATTTTGAGAGGAATTTGCCCTCAAATTCACGGCTTTACCTCGTACAATTGGCCACTTAAAGAAAATCACTCAAAATAGTCCAAAAAACATATGAGAAAGCCGAGGGCTCAATAACACAAGTCTTGGCCAACGTCTTTATTTTAAACCTCGGCTTTCTCTCAATCTTGAGACTTGTATTCAATATCATCCAAAACATATCCCAACTCATTTCTTGGTGGCGAGTTCCTTGTGGTTCCCTACGTCTTCCCCTCAACTTCCCTTCCATTATATAAGCATCATTGTAGACTCCATATCCCTTATGTTCTTTTCTACCATACTCCTTTATATGGACATATAGGTTTTGGGAAAGTGGAGTTTTGGTTGAGAGGATTGTTTTGGTAATGTGAATCTTCGGTTGTAAAGCTTGGATGGGAGGAAATTGGCTTCCAAGTCCCTCTTGTTGGACTTGATCAAATTGAGAGGGAAGTGGCCTATTTAGGTCTCAGGTTGGAGGGCATTTGGTGGCTTGGATTATGTCTATGTCACTTGGTGGTGGTATTGGAGGATTGATCATTTGAGGTAAGGTTTTGGAAGTAGAAACACGAGAGTTCCTTCGACTCTCCACTCGTTCCAACATCTCAAGTATAGTAGACATATCCGAGCTAATTATTTTAATGCCCGCATTCGCCTTAGCCATGTCTTGGGAAATAACATCAAGGTGGGCCAAAATGACTTCCATTATGGCCAAGAAGTTACCTACAAAACAAAAAACAAGTTAGTTGTACAAAGGGGTGACATGGCAGCCTTTGATTGGTTGCGGATAGTGACGTGGCAGCCTTGGAATGATTGTGGAATATTGTGGAAATCTGAAATTTTTTTCTTGTTTTCAATTTGGATTTGTCAATTCAATTTGGAAGAGAGGAGTTTCGGTTCTGGGAGGAAAACAAGAAGATTTGGAGCCTTCTCAAATTCAAAAGGGCTTTGACTTTCCTTGCACCCTTTTGGCAAAATACCTTTTTGAAAGCTTTTTGGCTCTTTCCTCTTTTGTTAGTCTTGAAAAGTGCCCTTTCTCCCTTTTGGTAACAAAACTTTTTGAAAGTCTTTTGGTCCCTTTCCTTTCTTGTAAGAGTATTGGCCTAAGTTTCAAGACTAACAAGATGACACTATCTTTATTCACTCACTTAGATCAAACAACCAACTTTGAAGACTTTTTCTTCAACAAAACATGAAGATGGTGAAGAACACCAAGAACACACTTTTGAATCTTGGAGTCCTAAGGTTCAAGTTTGACCTACCAAACAAAAACACCTTTTCAAGATTAAAGCCACAGAAAAATATCCATAATACACGTTCAAACCTTGAACCAACAACACACCACACTTCCAAGAACAATAAGAACTTCAACAACTCTAGTCGGCCACAACCTTCAACAACAATCTTGTCAAGAGCTCAAATCTTGAACTTTGACTCAAAAAGTGTTAGTGAACAAGAAACTAACACAAGAAACTACTAAGAAAAACCAAAAAAACACCTAGTTCTAAACACTATCCTCGGCCAAACACAACAACAACAACAATAAAGACGTTTCGGCCAAGAACAAGAACACTTCAACTATTTTTTTCGACTAAGAGAGCCCAAGATTGGTAGTGTAGGAAAACAACCAGCCTTGCTTTGATACCAAATGATAATGGAATCAACCCACAACATGGAAACAAGTCACAAAACACAAGACAAACTGAGGACCAAAAGAGGAACAAGTCTCGGCCAACAATAATACCATAAGAATGAGATGATACAAGGTGTACCTTACACCAAAAATAGCCAACAACAAGATGAACATAAGATGACAAGACAACAACAACAAGATAACAACAATACATGGCTTTACTAGAAGAAGATCAAAAACACGATTATAAGAAGGGTAAGGATAGGAAGTGAGACATCAACTCTCACAAGAAGTAAGAACCTAAGTGTATGTCACACACTAAGACCCTTAATACTTGTAATAGGCAACGCCAACACTCTTACAATGCCACAAGAGGGTGTGAACCACTCAAGCATCAAGGTTTCTAACAATTTTTGGAAATACTAGAGATTCCACCCTAACATCACCCTCATTTCGGATTTGGTGGCTTTTCCAAGCCCTAAACTAAGGTGGTACACTCCTCACACTAGAGAGAGTTTGGTTTAAGTGTTATAACTTTCAATATCAATAAAAAACTAAAGAACTAAAGACCTAAAAACTAGTCTATTTATAGATTTATTGCAAACATAAGTGAAATAACTAAAATGCCCTTAATGAAGGAAAGACAAAAGGTGCCTATGGAGTGTAGTATATTGCCCGTTCTTGGTGTGTGAAATGGTATTCCTTTGCACTTCACTTGCACACTTTGAGTCTCGGGTTAGATGTGCACTCTCATAAGTTCATCTCCATGATTATTCTTGTATCAAAAACCGTGGGCTATTGCACACCGACTTGGCTCAAAAATGCTCTGTTTCTGCTATTTTACCCGGTTGACCACCCAAATAGGATGATCCCCGACTGACTTGGTACTCCCCGATCAATTTTGGGTCCAAGAACCCCCAAAACCTGGCCCACCCCTAAAATGGTGGTCTATAGCACACCAATTTGGCTCGAAAATGCCTCATTCGCACTGTTTTGCCCGTTTAACCTCCCAAATGTCCACGAATAAATAAACGGACCACACTGGGATGATCCTCAACATCCCTAGCATGTCCCAGTCGATTTTGGGCCCATGAAACCCCCAGACCCAGGCCCACCCCTGAAACCATGGGCTATAGCACACCGATTTGATCCAAAAATGTCTTGTTCGCATTGTTTTGCCCGTTTGACCACCCAAATAGCCTCGAATAAATAAATGTACCATACTAGGACAATCTCCAACCTTTCTGGCATGCCCCGATCAATTTTTGGCCCACGACACACCCAAACCCTGAGCCCACCCTCGAAACCATAGGCTATAGCACATTGATTTGGCCCGAAAATGCCCCTTACGTACCATTTTGCCTGTTTGACCAGACAAATGGCCACGAATAAACAAACGAACTACACTGGGATGATCCTTAACCCCCCTTCCATGCCCCAATCAATTTTTTGCCAACATCACCCTCGAACCCCGGGCCCAATCCCAAAACTGTGGGCTATAGCACATCAATTTGGCCCGAAAATGCCCCATTCACACCGTTTTACTGATTTGACTACCTAAATAGCCTCGAATAAATAAATGAACCACACTAGAATGGTCCAAACATCCCTGTCATGCCCTGGTTGATTTTAAGCCCATGACACTCCCGAACCTCGGGCCCACCCCTAAAACCGTTGGCTATAGCACACTGATTTGGCTTGAAAATGCCTCATTCACTCCATTTCACCCATTTGACCACCCAAATGACCTCGAATAAATAAACGGACCACACTGGGATGATCCCTAACCTCCCTGGCATGCTCCGATTAATTTTTAGGCCACGACACCTCTGGATCCCAGCCCCAACCCCAAAATAGTGAGCTATAGCACACCAATTTGGCCCAAAAATGCCCTGTTCACGATGTATAGCCCATCTGACCACCCAAATGGCCTCGAATAAATAAATGGACCACACTGGGATGATCCTCAACCTCCCTGGCGGGCCTCGTTCAATTTTTAGCCTACGGCACCCTCGGACACCAAGCCCGCCCTTGAAACCGTGGTCTATAGCTCACCGATTTAGCCTCAAAATGCCCCATTTGCACCATTTTTCCCGTTTGACCACCCAAATAGCCTCGAATAAATAAATAGACCACACTGGGATGATCCCCAACCTCCCTGGCATGCCCCAGTTGATTTTTGGCCTATAGCACCCCCGAACCCCTGGCCCTCCACCAAAATCGTAGGCTATAGCACACTGATTTGGCCAAAAAATGCTCCGTTCACGCCATTTTGCTCGTTTGACCACTCAAATGGCATAGAATAAATAAATATACCACACTAGGATGATCCCCAACCTCCCTGGCATGCCCTGATTAATTTTGGGCCCATAGAACCCCGAACCCTGACCAACTCCTAAAATCGTGGTCTATAGCATACCAATTTGGGCCAAAAATGCTTCGTTCTTGCCGTTTCACCCGTTTGACCACCCAAATGGCCTCGAATAAATAAATGGACCATACTGAGATAATCCCCAACCTCCCTGGAATGTCCCAGTCGATTATAGGCCTACGGCACCCCCAGACCCCAAGCCTACCCCCAAAACCGTAGGCTGTAGCACTCTGATTTGACTCAAAAATGCTTCGTTCGCACTGTTTTGTTTGTTTGACCACCCTAACTGCCTCGAATAAATAAACAGACCACACTATGATAATTCCCAACCTCCCTGACATACTCCGACCGATTTTTAATCCATACCAACCTAGACCCCGGGCCCACCCCAAAAACTGCTGGCTATAGCACATTGATTAGGCCCAAAAATGCCCCATACGCGTCGTTTGGCACGTCTGACCACCAAATAGCCCCGAATAAATAAATAAACCACACTAGGATGATTCCCAACCTCCCTGGTACTCCCTGGTCAATTTTTAGCCCACATCACCCTCGAACTCTAGGCCCACCCCGAAACCATGGGCTATAGCACATCGATTATGGCAAAAAATGCCCCGTTCACGTGGTTTCGCCCGTTTGACCACCCAAATAGCCTTGACTAAATAAATGTACCATATTCGGATGATCCCCAACCTCCCTGGCATGCCCCGATTATTTTTGGCCTACGGCACCCCTAGATCCCGAGCCCACCCTCGAAACCGTGGGCTATACCACACTGATTTTGCTTAAAAATGCCTTATTCATGTTATTTTTCCCGTTTGACCACCTAAATGGCCTTGAATAAATAAACAGACCACACCGGGATGATTCCCAACCTCCTTGGTATGTCCAGGCTGATTTTCAGCCAATGGCACCCTCGGACCCCGCGACCACCCCTAAAACTGTGGGCTATAACGCACTGATTTAGCCCAAAAATGCCCTGTTCAAGCTATTTCACGCATTTCACTACCCAAATGGGATCGAATAAATAAACAGACCATACTAGGATGATCCCTAACCTCCCGAGCACGCCCTGGTCAATTTTTAGGTTACGGTACCCTTAAAACCCAAGCCCCACCCCGAAATTGTGGGCTATAGCACACCAAGTTGGCCTGAAAATGCCCCATTCGTGCCGTTTTGCCCGTTTGACCACCCAAATAGCCTCGAATAAATAGACGGATCACACTGGGACAATCTCCAACCTCCCTGGCACACCCCGGTTGATTTTCAGCCCACAACACCCGTAGACCCCGGGCCCACCCTCAAAATCGTTGGATATAGTACATCGATTTAGCTCAAAATTACCCCATTCATGCCATTTTGCCCATCAATTTTTAGACCACGACAACTTTGAACCCTGGGCCCACCACTAAAATCGTGGGATATTGCATACTGATTTGGCTCGTAAATGCCCCGTTCGCTCTGTTTCGCCCATTTAACCACTCAAATAACCTCGAATAAATAAATGAACCACACTGGAACGATCCCTAACCTCCCTAACACCGCCCAAGTTGATTTTCGGCCCGCGATTCCCCCAGATCCCGAGTTCACCCCCAAAATCGTGGGCTATAGCACACCGATTTAGACCAAAAATGGCCCGTTCACGTTGTTTCGCCTGTTTGACCACCCAAATGGCTTCGTATAAATAAATGGACCACACTGGGATGATCCCCAACCTCCCAGGCATACCCAATCGATTTTTAGCCCACGGTACCCTCGGACCTTGGGCCCACCGCCAAAACCGTGGGCTATAGCACATCAATTTGATCCAAAAATACCCCATTCACGTTGTTTTGCTTATTTCCAAATGGCCTTGAATAAATAAATAAACAACACTAGGATGATCCCCATCATCCCTAGCATGCCTCGGTCAATTTTTGGCATACAAAAATCCTGGACGCAGGGCCCACCCCCAAAATTGTGGCCTATAGCACACCGATTTAGCCCGAAAATGCCCCATTTGCACCGTTTTACCCGTTTGACCACCCAAATAGGCCTAAATAAATAAATGGACCATACTGGGATGATCCCCAACCTCCCAGGCAAGCCCCAATTGATATTCGCCCCACGACACCTCCCCCCGAATCCATAGGCTATAGAACACCGATTAGGCCTGAAAATAAACCGTTTGCACCCTTTCGCCCATTTGACCACACAAATAGCCTCAAATAATTAAATAGACCACACTGGGATGATCCCCAACCTCCCTAGCATGCCCCGGTCGATTTTTAACCTACGGCACCCCCGAGCCCTCCCCCAAAACTTTGGCTATAGAACACTGATTTGGCTCAAAAATGCCCCGTTCGTGTCGTTTTACCTGTTTGACCTCCCAAGTGGCCTCGAATAAATAAACGAACCATACTAGGATGATTCCCAACCTCCCTGCCATGCCCCAATTGATTTTTGGCCCACAGCACACCCAAACCTGGGCCAACCGCTAAAACTGTAGGCTATAGCACTCCGATTTATCCCGAAAATATCCCGTTTATGCCGTTTTGCCCGTTTGACCATACAAATAGACTCGAATAAACAAACGGACCACACTGGGATGATCCCCAACCTCCCTGGCATGCCCTAGTTGATTTTTGGGCCACATCACCCCTGGACCCTGGGCCCACCCCCGAAACCATGGGCTGTAGCACATCGATTTTGCCTGAAAATGCCCCGTTCGCATCGTTTCACTCGTTTGACCACCCAAATGGCCTAGAATAAATAAACAAACCATACTGGGATAATCCCCAATCCCCCTGGCATGCCCCAGTCGATGTTTTTACCATGGCAGCCCCGAACCCCTGGCCCACTCCCAAAACCGTGGGCTATAGCACACCAATTTGGATCGAAAACACTTCGTTCGTGCTGTTTTGCCCGTTTGACCACACAAATGGCCTCGAATAAATAAATGAATCATAATGTAATGTTCCCTAACCTCCCTAGCACGTCACGGTTGATTTTTGGCCTACGGCACACCCGAATCCTAAGCCCACCCCCAAAAACATTGAATATAGCACACCGATTTAGCCCGAAAATGCCCCGTTTGTGTCGTTTCGCCTGTTTGACTACCTAAATGGCCTCGAATAAATAAACGGAACACACTGGGATGATCCTAACCTCACTAGCATGCCCTAGTCAATTTTCAACCCATGGCACCCCCAAAACCCGAGCGCACACCCGAAACCGTGGGTTATAGCACACCGATTTGGCCCAAAAATGCCCCAGTCATACCGTTTTGCATATTTGAACACCCAAATGACGTCGAATAAATAAACAGACTACACTGGGATGATCCCCATCACCCCTAGCATGCCCCTATTGATTTTCGACCTACGACACCCCCGAACCCCATGCCCACCCTTAAAATCGTGGGCTTATAGCAAACCGATTTGGCTAAAAAATGCCCCGTTCGCGTTGCTTTGCCCGTTTGACCAACTAAATGGCCTCGAATAAATAAACGGACCAATATGGGATAATCCCCAACCCCCTGGCACGCCCTGGCCAATTTTTGACCCACTATACCCCCGAACCTTGGCCCCCCCAAAACCGTGGGCTATAGCACACCGATTTCTCTCGAAAATGCCCCGTTTGCGCCGTTTTGCCCGTTTGACCACCCAAATGGCCTTGAATAAATAAAGGCCCATACTGGGATGATCCCCCACCTCCTTGGCATACCCCAGTCTATTTTCAACCCATGAAACCCCCGGATCTTGAGCCCACCCCTTAAATCGTGGGCTATAGCACACCAATTTGGCCCGTAAATGCCCCGTTCACACCGTTTAATATGTTTGCCCTCCCAAATGGCCTAGAATAAATAAATGGAATACACTAGGATGATACCTTACCTCCCTAGCATGCCCCAATCAATTTTTGGCCCACGGTACCCCCGAACCTCGAACCCACCCTCGAAACCGTGGGCTATCGCACACCAATTTGGATTGAAAATGCCCCATTTGCATCGTTGCGCCCATTTAACCACCCAAATAGCCTCGAATAAATAGACGGCCCATACTAGGATAATAACAACCTCCATACCACGCCCCGGTCAATTTTCAGGCTATGGCAACCCCGGACTCCCTACCCACCTCCAAAATCGTGTTTTATAGCACACCGATTTGGCTCGAAAATGCCCCGTTCGCGTCTTTTCGCTTGTTTAACCACCCAAATGGCCTTGAATAAATAAACAAACTACACTTGGATGATCCCCAACCTTCCTAGAACACCACGATCAATTTTTGACCCACGGCACGCACGGGCCCACCCCCTAAACCGTGGGCAACAGCATACCGAATTGGCCCGAAAACATCCCATTTAGGCTGTTTTGCTCCTTTGACCACACAAATAGCCTCAAATAAATAAACGAACCACACTAGAACAATCCCAACCTCTCTATCACTCCCCTATCAATTTTTGGCCCACGAGACCCCCAGACCCCAGGCCCATCCCCAAAACCATGGGCTATAATACATCGATTTAGCTCGAAAATACCCTATTCACGCTGTTTTGCTCGTTTAACAACCCAAATAGACTCGAATAAATAAACAGACCACACTGGATCAATCCCCAACCTCGCTGGCATAACCCGATCAATTTTTTATCCACGGCACCCCAGGCCCACCCCTGAAACCGTGGGCTATACCACACCGATTTGGCCCAAAAATGCTCCATTCGTGCCGTTCTGCCCGTTTGACTACCCAAATGGCCTCGAATAAATGAATAGACCATATTGGGATGATCCCTAACCTCCCTGGCATGCCCCAGTTGATTTTTTGCCCGTAACAACCCCGAACCTCGAGCCCACCCTCAAAATCGTCAACTATATTACATCAATTTTTCTCGAAAATGCCTCATTCATGTCGTTTCATCCGTTTGACCACCCCAATGGCCTCGAATTATCGGATCACACTGGGATGATCCCCAACCTCCCTGACATACCCCAGTCGATTTTCGGCCCACGGTACCCCCGTTCACGCTGTTTTGCCCGTTTGACCACCCAAATATCCTCGAATAAATAAACGGACAACATTGGGATGATACCTAATCTCCCTGGCACGCCCCAGTTGATTTTTGGCCCACGGCATTCTCAAATCTCGGGCCCACACCTGAAACCATGGATTATAGCATACTGATTTGGCCTAAAAATGCCCTGTTCGAGCCGTTTCGCTCGTTCAACCACCCAAATGGCCTTGAAAAAATAAATGGACCGCACTGGGATGATCCCCAACCTCCCTGGTATGCCTCCATCGATTTTCATCCTACTATACCCCTGGGCCCACCCCAAAACCGTAGGCTATAGAACACCGATTTGGCACGAAAGTGCCCCGTTTGCACTGTTTTACCCGTTTGACCACCCAAATGGCCTCAAATAAATAAACAGACCAAACTGGGACTATCCCCAAGCTCCCTGGCATGACCCGATCGATTTTTGGTCCACGGCACCCCGGACCCTAAGCCCACCCCCAAAACCGTGGGCTATAGCACACCGCTTTTGCCCAAAAATACCCCATTTGCATCGTTTTACCAGTTTGACCATGCAAATGGCCTTGAATAAATAAACAAATCTCACTGGGATAATTTCCAACCTACCTGGCATGCCCCGATCAATTTTTGGCAAACGACACCCCAGGACCCCAGGCATACCCTAGAAACTGTGGGCTATAGCATACTGATTTGGCCTAAAAATGCCCCGTTCATGCCGTTCGCCCTTTTGATCACCCAAATGGTGTCAAAAAAATAAACGAACCATATTGAGATGATCCCCAACCTCCCTGGCACGCCCCAGTTAATTTTTGGCCCATGGCACCCCCGTACCCCGGGCCTACCCCTAAAATCATGGGCTATAGCACATTGATTTTGCCCAAAAATGCCCCGTTTGCAGCGAAACTATGGACTAGCACACCGTTTTGGCTCAAAAATGCCCCGTTCATGATGTTTCTCCCATTTGACCACCCAAATAGCCTCGAATAAATAAATGGACCACATTGGAATGATCCTCAACTTCCCTGTTATACCCTGGTCGATTTTCAACCCATGGCACCTTCAAACCCCAGGCCCACCCCCAAAACCATGGGCTATAGCACATCGATTTGGCTAAAAAATACATCGTTCGTGCTGTTTTGCCTGTTTGACCACCAGAATGGCCTCGAATATATAAACAGACCAAACTAGGACGGTCCCCAACTTCCCTGGCATGCCTCGATTGATCTTTAGCCCACGGTACCTCCAAAACCCGAGGCCACCCCAGAACCGTGGACTATAGCACACCGATTTGGTTTGAAAATGCCCCATTCGCGTTGTTTTGCCATTTGATCACCTAAAATGGCCTCGAATAAATAAATGAACTATACTGGTACGTTCCCCAACCTCCCTGGAAATCCTTGAACAATTTTTGGCCCACGAAAACCTCAGACCCCGGGACCACCCCTGAAACTGTGGGCTATAGCCAACAAATTTGGGCCAAAAATACCCCATTTGCATTGTTTAACCGCCCAAATGGCCTTGAATAAATAAATGGACCATACTGGCTTTATCCCCAACCTTTCTGGCATGCCTCGATCAATTTCTAACCCATGGCACCCCCGAAACCTGGGCCCAACCCTAAAACTGTGGGCTATAGCACATAGTTTTGGCTTAAAAATGCTGCATCGCGCTGTTTCACCCGTTTGACCACCCAAATAGGCTCGAATGAATCAATGGACCATACTGGGATGATCCCCAACCTTCCTGGCACACCCCAATTGATTTTTGGCCCATGTCACCCTCGAAACTCAGGCCCACCCCCTAAACCGTGGCCTATTGCACACCGATTTAGACCTAAAATGCCCCGTTCACACCGTTTTTCCTATTTAACCACCCAAATAGCCTTGAATAAATAAAAAGACCATATTGGGACGATCCCCAAACTCCCTAGGATGCCCCGGTCAATTTTGTGCCCACAATACCTCCGAATCCCAGCCCGCTCCTAAAATCGTGGTCTATAGCCCGCTGATTTTGCCCAAAAATGCCCTGTTCATGCTGTTTTGCCCGTTTGACCAGCCAAATAGCCTCGAATAAATAAACAAACCATTCTGGAATGATCCCCAAACACCTTGGCATACCTCTATCAATTTTTGACCCGCAGCATCCCCGAACTCGGTCCTAACCCCAAAACCATAAGCTATAGCACACCGATTTGGTCTGAAAATGCCTCGTACATGTCACTTTTCCCATTTGACCACCCAAATAGCCTCGAATATATAAACGGACCACACTGGGATGATCCCTAACCTTCCTAACATCCCAGTTGATATTTAGACCACGGCACTACCAAACCTTGAACCTACCCCCAAAACCGCGGGCTATAGCACACCGAGTTGTCCCGAAAATGCCCCATTCACATCGTTTGACCAGCCAAATAGCCTCGAATAAATAAACGAACCACACTAGCATGGTCCCCAACCTCCCTGGCATGACCCAGTTGATTTTCTGCCCATGGCACCCCTGGACCCTAGGTCCACCCCCGAAACCGTAGGCTATAGCACACCAATTTGGCTTGAAAATGCCCCATTCGCACCGTTTTGCTCATTTGACCACCCAAATGGGCTTGAATAAATAAATGGACCACACTAGGATGGTCCAAACCTCCCTGCAATGCCCCGATCAGTTTTCGGCCCATGGTACCCTCAAAACCGAGGCCCACCCTAAAATCGTGGGCTATAGCACACCGATTTGTCCCAAAAATGCCCTTTTTGCACCGTTTTACCCGTTTTACCACCCAAATGTCGAATAAATAAATGGACCATACTAGGATGATCCCCAACCTCCCTGGCATGCTCCGGTGGAATTTTAGCCCACGACACCCCCGTACCCTGGGCCCTCCCCCAAAACCATAGGCTATAGCACATAGAATTCGCTAAAAATGCCCAATTTACGCCGTTATGCCTGTTTGACCACCCAAATAGCCATTAATGAATAAACGGACGACACTAGGATGATCCTCAACTTCCCTGGAAATCACCGATCGATTTTTAGCCTGCGGCACCCCCTAACCCCGGTCCAACCCCCAAAACCATGGGCTATAGCACACTAATTTGGGCCAAAATGCCCCATTTGATTTGTTTAACTACCCAAATATCTTCGAATAAATAAATGGACCACACTGGGTTGATCCCCAACTTTCCTGGCATGCCCCAATCGATTTTTCAACCCACAACACCCTCGGACCCTTAGCCCACCCCAAAAACCATGGGCTATAGCACATCAATTTGGCCTAAAAATGCCTCGTACATACCTTTTGACTGTTTGACCACCCAAATGGCCTTGAATAAATAAATATATCAGACTGGGATGATCCCCAACCTTCCTGGAACACCCCAGTTGATTTTTGCCCCACGACACCCTCGGACCTCGAGCCCACCCCTAAAATGATAGGCTATAACACATCGACTTGGCCCAAAAATGCTCCTTTCGCATCGTTTTGCCCGTTTGACCACCTAAATGGCCTTGAATAAACAAACGGACCACACTGGGCCAATTCCAACCTCCCTAGCATGCCCTTGTCGATTTTCAGCATACGACACCCCCGAATCTCGGGCCCACCCCCAAAACCGTGACCTATAGCATACCAATTTTGCCTAAAAATGTCCTTTCCGCATGGTTTCTCTCATTTGACCACCCAAATGGCCTAAAAAAAATAAAAGGACCACACTGGGACGATCCCCAACCTCCTTGACATGTCCCAATCAATTTTCAGCCCCCGACACCCCCAAAACCTAGGCCCACCCCTAAAACCATGGGCTATAGCACATATATTTGGATCGAAAATGCCCCAATCATGCTGTTTTGCCAGTTTGACCACCTAAATGGCCTCAAATAAATAAATAGACCACACTAGAATGATCCCTAACCTCCCTAGCATGCCCCAATCAATATTCATCCTACGGTATCCCCGGACCCCAAGGCCACCCCCGAAACCATGGGCTATAGCTCACCGATTTAGCCCGAAAATGCTCGTTCATGCGGTTTCGCTCGTTTGACCACCCAAATGGCCTTGAATAAATAAATAGACCACACTGGGATGATCCCTAAACACCCTGGCATGCCCCGGTCGATTTCTTGCCCTCGGCACCCCCGAGGCCACCATCTAAACTGTGGGCTATAGCATATTGATTTGGCTCGAAAAAGCCCGATTTGCATCGTTTTGCTTGTTTGACCACCCAAATGGCCTCAAATAAATAAACAAACCATACTAGGCAATCACCAACCTCCCCAACATGCCTCAATCAATTTTTAGCCCACAAAACCCCCAAAATTTGGGCCCACCCCCAAAACCGTTGGCTATAGCACATCAATTTAGTCCAAAAATGCACCGTTCGCACCGTTTTGCCCGTTTGACCACCCAAATGGATTTGAATATATAAACGGACCATACTGGGATGATCCCCAACCTCCCTAGTATGACCTAATCAATTTTTGGACCATGACACCCCCGGACCCCAGGGCCACCCCCAAAACCGCGGGTTAATGCACACCGATTTGGTCCGAAAATGCCCCATTCATGTTGTTCCACTAGTTTGACCACCCAAATAGCCTCTAATAAATAAATGGACTACACTGGTATGATCCCCAACCTCCATGGCACTCCCCTGTCGATTTTGGCCTATGGCACCCCCAAACCCCGAGCTAATCTCCAAAATCATCGGCTATAGCACATCGATTTTTCCTAAAAATGCCCCGTTCACACTGTTTTGCCCGTTTGACCATTCAATGGCCTAGAATAAGTAATCGAACCATACTGAGATTATACTCAACCTCCTGGCATGCCCCAATCAATTTTCGGCCCACGATAAATGCCCCGTTGGTGCCATTTTACCCATTAAACCACCCAAATGGCCTCAAATAAATAAACGGACCATACTGGGATGATCCCCAACCTCCCTGGCATGCCTCGGTTGATTTTTTTTCCTACAAAACCCCCATACCTGGGGCCGACCCCCAAAACCATGGGCTATAGCACATCGATTTGGCCCAAAAAAGTCCCGTTCCAGCCGTTTTACCTTTTCGACCACAGAAATGGCCTTGAATAAATAAATGGATCACACTGGGACGATCCTTAATGTCCCTAGCATGCCCCCATTGATTTTTGGTCAATGAAACTGATACACCCAAATTACACCTATCTTACGAGAGAGTAAGTGGTCGTTGTCAAATATATAACCCAATTAGGTTGGGGTTGAATCCCACTGGGAAAATGGTGCTAATTAAGTTGTGTGCATATTAGTTGACTTTTAATCATTCGTTTCCATAAAATAAATAGGGGGATTTGATTCAGTTCACAAATTAATGGTTTCAGTTTAACAAGATGAAATAAGTGTAGTAGTATTCAAATTTAGAGAAAGAGCAAGCTAGAGTAATGTCCACCTTGTAGTTTTCAATACTTTCTAACTCTGGGCTTTACAAATTTATACATACATCATGCTTACAGAGAAACGTATTGTATTTAATAACATAATCCTAGTGTTTCTCAACCATCAAGGACTAATTCACTTTAGTTCTCTCGAATCAAAAGCGTTTACCAAAAACAATACGAAATCTCCATGTCGTTAATCCTGCTAAGGCATTAACTTATGAAATAGGGGTTGGTAATCCTATTTTCTTGTCAATACTCTCTTTTCCAAACAACAACCTTTCTTTCAAACAAGTTGCATTTTAAGGCATATCCTCTATGTTTGCAACCACGAGAATTCAAGAAAAGTGAAGAGAGTATGATATAAACAAGTCAATGCATAATGAATTCAAAACCCAAAGTAATAGATTGTATGCTACAAGACTTCCATAACCTTAACTAATAAACTTAGCTACTCATGAATAAAATAAAAATCATCATAAATATATTCATCACACCAAAAACCAGAAGATGATCTTGGTGTGTGAATGGTGAAAGTAAGAGAGAAGAAATGTTTTTCTCTCTCGCCACCCTAAGCCGTTATTCTCCTCTCTTTGAATAATACAGAATAATGAATCCTCTAAAAATTCATCCATAAGGCTTTTAATAACATCCTTCTCTAATAAATTGCTACTGAGTCCTCAACTATTTAAAAATATTGAGTTTGCCCGGGAAAAAGTTCCCATATATCAGATCAGTCCGAAAGCTGCTTTCCTTTTATGTGAAGTTTCCTCTGCTATCCACAAGTCCCCAAAGTGTTGTGATCTTCCTCATTAGTACCTATATTACTCTCTCTTGTATCATATGCCATCCGCATCCCATAGTCCCATAATGTCTTCATCTACCTCATTAATACCTAAAATCATGCTAATCACATCGGTTAGCTTAATTAGATAGAAGTAGAGTAAAAACATAAGAAACTAGGTACTTTGTTCTCTAAACATAGTAAAATATGGATAAATTATGATGCTTAGGCGTATAAATACGCCCAAGATCAGACACCCCCGTACCCCGAGCCCACACACCAATTTGGCCTAAAAATGCCCTATCGCGCTGTTTTGCCTGTTTGACCACCCAAATGGCCTCAAATAAAAAAATGGACCACACTGGAATAATACCCAAGCTATCTGGTATGCCTCGGTCGATTTTTGGCCTACGATACCCCTGGAACCTGAGCCCACCCCCAAAACTGTGGGTTATAGCCCACCGATTTGGCCTAAAAATGCCTCATTTGTGCTGTTTTGCCTGTTTGACCACCTAAATGGCCTTGAATAAACAAACGGATCACACTGGGAGGATACCAACCTCCATGGCACGCCCCAGTCAATTTTTGGCCTATGGCACACCCATACCCTAGGCCCACCTACCAAAACTGTGGGCTATAGCACACTTATTTAGCTCAAAAATGCCTCATTCATGAAGTTTCGCCTGTTTGACCACCCAAATGGCCTCGACTGAATCAACAGACCATACTGGGATGATCCCTAACCTCCCTGGCATGACTCAGTTAATTTTAGGCCCACGAAACCCTCGGACCCTTAGCCCACCCCCAAAACCGTGGGCTATAATACACCGATTTAGCCTGAAAATGCCTCGTTCGTGCCGTTTTACCCGTCTGACCACCCAAATGGCTTTAAATAAATAAATGGACCATAATGGGATGATCCCTAACCTCTTTAGCATGTCCCAGACAATTTTTGCCCCACGAAACCCTCGGACCCTGGGCCCACCCCTGAAATCGTGGTTTATAGCACATTGATTTAGCCTAAAAATACCCCATTCACGTCGTTTGACCTCCTAAATGGCCTCAAATAAATAAATAGACCATACTGGGATGATCCAAAACCTTTTTGGTATGCCCCAATCTATTTTTAGCCCACGAAACCCCCGAACCTCAGGCCCACCCCAAAACCATGAGCTATCGCACATTGATTTAGACTAAAAATGCCTAATTTGCATTGTTTCGCTCGTTTAACCACCCAAATAACCTTGAATAAATAAACGGACCACACTGGGATGATCCTTAACCTCCATGTCATGCTTCGATTGATTTTTGACCCACATCACCCTCGGATACTGGTCCACCCCCAAAACTATGGTCTATAGCACACCGATTTAGCTCGAAAATGCCTTGTTTGCATTGTTTTGCCCATTTGACCACCCAAATGGCCTCGAATAAATAAACAAACCATATTGGAACGATACCCAACCTCCCTGGCATGCCTCGATCAATTTTTGACCCTCGGCACCCCCATACACGTGGACTATAGCACACCAATTTAGCCCAAAAATGCCCCGTTTGCATTATTTTGCCAGTTTGACCACACAAATGGCCTCGAATAAATAAACGGACCACACTGGAATGATCCCTAACCTCCCTGGCATGCCCAGTTAATTTTTGGCCTACAACACCCTCAGACCCCGAGCCCACCCCCAAAACTATGGGCTATAGCACACTGATTGTCCCCAAAATGCCCCATTCGCACCGTTTGACTAAAAAAAATAGCCTCCAATAAACAAATAAACCATACTAAGATGGTCTCCAACCTTCCTGGCATGACCGAACTGATTTTTGTCCCACGGCACCCCTGGACCCCAAGCCCACCCCTAAAATCGTAGGCTATAGCACACCAATTTGGCTTGAAAATTCCTCGTTTGCACCAGTTTTCCTGTTTGACCACCCAAATAGCCTTGAATAAATAAATAGACCATACTAGGATGGTCCCTAACCTTCCTGGCATGCCTTAATCTATTTTTGAACCACGGTTCCCTCAAACCCTAGGACCACCCCTAAAACCGTGGGCTATAGCACACCGATTTGGCCTAAAAATTCCACGTTCGCACCGTTTCACCCGTTTGACCACCCAAATGTCCTTAAATAAATAAACAGACACATTAGTAAGATCCACAACCTCCCTGGCATGCCTTGGTAGATTTTTAGCCAACGACACCCCCAGACCCCTGGCCCACCCCTAAAACTGTGGGCTATAGCACACTGATTTAGCTCGAAAATGCCCCATTCACGCTGTTTTGTGCATTTGACCACCCAAATGGCCTCGAATAAATAAACAGACTACACTTGGATGATCCCCAACCTTCCTGGAAATCCCCAATCAATTTTTGGCTTGCGGCACCCCCAGACCCCGAGCCCACCCCCGAAACTGTGGGCTAAGCACATCGATTAAGGTTGAAAATGCCCCGTTTACATTGTTTAACCACCCAAATAGCATCGAATAAATAAACAGGCCACACTGAGATGATCCCCAACCACCTTGGCACACCTCGGTCGATCTTTGGCTCACGACACCCCCAAAACCCTGGGCTATAGCACACCATTTTGGCATAAAAGCTCCCCGTTCGTGTTGTTTTGCTCGTTTGACCATCTAAATGGCCTCGAATAAATAAATGGACCAAACTAGGATAATCCCACGCCTCCCTGGCATGCCTTGATCGATTTTGCAACCTATGACAACCCCAGACCCCTAGCCCACCCCAGAGCCGTGGGCTATAGCACACTAATTTGGACTGAATAGGCCTCATTCATGCCGTTTTAATCATTTATCCATTCAAATAGCCTCAAATAAATAAACGGACCACACTAGTACGATCCCAACCTCCCTGGCATGCCCCGATCAATTTTTTACCCATGATACCATCAAACCCTGAGCCTACCTTGATATAATTCAAATGACGACATTAGCTTTCAATGACATCATTTAAAGTTAGTACGTGGGGCATCAAGCTTTGGTCACATTAAGGAAATAGAATCCTACATGGAGAGGTCGATTTGAGTACACCAAAGAGCAATCCCACGTGTGTAATATTGCTTGGAGCATTGAAGATTGAGGACTCACGATTTTAGGCCTCCATTAAGGATATTTGGGTTATTTAGCCTTGTCCAAGTAACACTCCATGACCACCCCTTTTTATTAAGGGAATTGTGGTCATTTTGTTATGTAATAAGTTAGACTCTAAATAGGTTCTATTAGTTTATTTGCTAGTTAGTTTATGAAAGATGAAAAATTAAAACACTTGAAATTCTCTATCTTGAGAGTAGACCACCTTAGTATAGTCTTAGTTAGGACTTGGAAAAGTCATCCTTAGTATAGGGCTTGGAAAAGCCAATATTATTCTTTGCTTGGAAACGGTGGATCATAAGGTGAGTCGATTACCTTGGCGGTCATCGTAAGAGTGTGGTTTTAATTATTATATTCATTAGGGGTTAATGTTGAAATATACTTGGTTCTTAATCTTGTAATAATCTTGGTCTCACTATCTATCCTTTTATTAATTTGGAAATTCGTGTGTTTTTGTGTTTGTCATCTTGTATCCCTTTGTGTTGCTTGTTCTTCTCACATTTTGTGGACTGTTTTGGCATCTTTATGGACTGATTTATATCATTTGGTATCAACAAATGGCTTGATCGTATTCCCACAAGATCAATCTTGGGCTTGTCAACTTGAAAATAAAAAAAAGTGTTAGAAAACTGAAAAATCAAAATGAGGCAAATTTGTCCATTTTTTTTGTGTTCGTGGCCAAAATTGTGTTCTTGTTGTTGTTGTTGTTTTTTTGACTGAGATTTGTGTCCAAATTTAGGTGTGTTTTGGTTGTCTTAGTTGTTTCTAAGTGTTAGTTTTTTCTTCACTAACACCCTTGAGTCTAGATCCAAGTTGAGCTTGAACATTGTTGTTGGTATTGTTGTTACAGTTTCAAGAACTTGAACATTGTTTGGTGTTGTTGTGTGGACCAAAACTTGAAGGTGGTTTGAGCTCGTGTTGTCGGTATTTTTTGTGGTTTTTAAGCTTGAAAAAGGTGTTGTTGATTGTTGTAGATTCAATGTGAGGCTAGGTTTTCAAACTTCTATTGAAAGTTCTTGTTGTTCTAGACTATCTTCGTGTCTAGTTGCAAAAAAGCTCTTCAATAGTGTTATTTGATCCAAAAGCCAAGTGGAAAGAAGTAAGGCCTTTGTTACTCTTTAAAACAAATCACAAAGACCTATCAAAAGGGAAGGGGGACAAAAAGATCTACAAAAGACTTGGTACTAAAAGAGGAAAAAAACACTTTTCTAGGTGTCCAAAAAAGGAAAGGGCCACCAACCCTTCAAAAAGGTGTCTTGCCCAAAAGGTGTAAGATAATTCAAACCTTTTTGAATGTGAAAAAGGGCTCCAATATTGATATTTTTCTTCCCCAAGTCTGAAATACACTTATTCAAGAATTTAAAATTGAACTAAAATTTTAAAGTTGGAAAAATAAGAACCTTTCAAAAACCGCAACCAATCCTAGACCGCCACATCACCAATTTTTGTACAATACCAAAACTTAGGGATCAAAATCTTGTATTCTTAGTTTCTTATTTTTGATTCTTATTTTCATTTTTTTTATTCTTATACTAATTGGCAACTATTATATACCTACTAAGTTGTAAATTAGTTTTTGAATACGTTTCTTTTGTGTCTTTATTATTTGTATGCTTTTGTCATTTGTAACTCCTAGTAACTTCTTTATTTCAAGTTCATAAGTGAATTTTATTTTGTGTCTTGAGTGAATCAAAATAAGAATCCATTCCGACCGCCAAGTAGGATTGACATCTTATTGACTACCGGAGTATAAGCAACTTTCAATATCCCCCGCTCCAATTGTGAGAATCACCAAGGTGAGTGTATCGAGTGTTGGTAAGGAGATTTTTGTTTTCTTTTGTTTTTTTTGTTAGTTACCATAGCTGAACATAATTTCAAGGCCACGTGTGATCGCATCCATGACGATCTTGAAGATATGCAACAACACATTGAAATTATACGCCAATTATTACCCAAACTCTTCCCTCAAAATCCAATTGTCCAAACAACTTGCGATAAGAGCTTTCTGAAGAAAGTTTCTGCCCAATCTTATGATGGACTTTCACACCGAGGCAAATACGAACATACTCATGAACGTCAAGGTAAAATAGCTAACCCTTAAACTTTTGTGCATGTGAATGATAATTGTGTGGCTAGTAGCCCATTGAGTGTGAGTTATAGCTTGCCTATATGTGAGTCTATTTTTTCTTTGCCACTTGATGATGATGTACTTTTTGTGAGTGTGGATAAACTATTTTATCCTATTGATGACCGAATCGACTCTTCTTGTAAGATCGATTTATGTCCACCTAGTGTTGAAACCATTGTGTTGAATGAAAGTACATCGTTTTGTAAAATTTATGTTGATCAACTTTTGTGTGAAAATCACCCACCACTTGAGGATGTGTATGATGTGATTAATGAATCTCAAGTGTGTGATGATGTTGAAAATATTGATCAAAGGAATAGGAGTGAACCTGAGAGCTATTCTTGGGATAATCTTGCACTTGAAATCTCTTTGAAACTTGATATTGATCTTTTACAGAGTGATGAACGTGTTTGTTCTGAATCTGCCCGTGAAATAGATCATGCTCTCTTAAGGTATAATGTCTTGTTTAAAGATGATATAACCACTCCTAATGAACATAGTGGTGGAAATGATAGTATAGCTTGCCTTATAAGCTAGCCGATATGCTAACCCACTATGGTGTGACAACATTCCTCCTAAAGATGAAAATCTTTTCTTGAAAGATGAGAGTACTCTTAAGGGTAAGGGATGTGTGGTTTTGGAAACTACTTCTCCTTCTACTTGGTGTGACTTTATTGTTGAGAGTACTCATGGTGATGATTTTGCAACTAGTAGTGAGTACCCACATGAGGGCACCTTAATAGAAGTTGACTTGAGTGATACCTTTCACTACTTCCTATTTGCTCAGGATAATATGTATACTATTGTAGAGAGTATGCCATTTATTTTGGGTGGACACCACGGGAAAGGGGAGTGTTGTCTAGACTCGCGTCTATGGCCACTCTTCCCATTTGACCCCGGTGCCAAATATAGAATTGGTGATGATGGTGCACCCAACTAGTTGCTTGGTTTACATGACAAGCAAAGTATCATTTTTGATAAATTCTCTAGCCAAATCCTTTGTGCATTTTTCATTAATTATGTAATATTTAGTTCAAAGGATCCTTGGTTATATTCTAAATATGTGCAACCTTGGCATGTTGAGGTGATTTATCGTTCTTACCCTAACCCTCATGCCATGAGGAGTTTGTATTTGTGTGTCGTTTCTTTAGTTTTGCAAGGTTTGGATTCGAGGTCAAATCCTTTTCAAGAAGGGGAGGATGATATGATTCAAATGGCCACCTTAGCTTTCAATGACATCATTCGAAGTTAGTACGTGGGTCATCAAGCTTTGGTCACATTAAGGAAATGGGATCCTACATGGAGGGGCCGATTTGAGTACACCAAAGAGCAATGCCACGTGTGAAATATTGCTTGGAGCATTGGAGATTGAGGACTCATGGTTTTAGGCCTTCATTAAGGACATTTTGGTTATTTAGGCTTGTCCAAGTAACACTCCATGATAACCCCTTTTCATTAAGAGTATTGTGGTCATTTTGTTATGTAATAAGTTAGACTATAAATAGGTTCTATTAGTTCATTTGCTAGTTAGTTTATGAAAGATGAAAAATTGAAACACTTGAAATCCTCTCTTTTGAGAGTAGACCAACTTAGTATAGTCTTACTTAGGACTTGGAAAAGTCATCCTTAGTATAGGGCTTGGAAAAGCCAATATTGTTCTTTTCTTGGAAATGGTGGATCTTGAGGTGAGTCGATTACCTTGGCGGTCACCGTAAGAGTGTGGTTTTGATTATTACATTCATTAGGGCTTAATGTTGAAATATACTTGGTTCTTAATCTTGTAATAATCTTGGTCTCACTATCTATCCTTTTATTATTTAACAAATTCGTGCATTTTTGTGTTTGTCATCTTGTATCCCTTTGTATTGCTTGTTCTTCTCACGTTTTGCGAAATGTTTTGGCATCTTCGTGGACTGATTTGTATCACACATCGATTTGGTACGAGAATGCCCCGTTCACGCCGTTTCGCCTGCTTGGCCACCTAAATGGCCTTGAATAAACAAACGGACCACACTGGGATGATCCCAACCTCCCTGGCATGCCCCAGTCAATTTTTGGCCTACGGCACCCCCGGACCCAGAGCCCACCACCAAAACTGTGGGCTATAGCACACCGATTTGGCAAGAAAATGCCCCATTCGCACCATTTCGCCCATTTGACATTTGGCCTCGAATAAATAAGTGGACCACACTAGGATGATCCTAAACCTCTTTGGCATGCCCCAATTAATTTTTTACCCACGGTACCCCTGGACCCCAGGCTCACCCCCGAAACCGTAGGCTATAGCACACCGATTTGGCCTAAAAATTCCCCGTTCGCATCATTTCGCCCGTTTAACCATCCAAATGGCCTCGAATAAATAAACGGACTAAACTGGGATGATTTCCAACCTCCCTGGCATGCCCCAATCGATTTTCAGCCCAAGGAATCCCCGAACCTCAGGCCCACCCTCGAACTGTGGGCTATAGCACACCAATTTAACCCAAAAATGCCTCGTTCGCGCCGTTTCGCCCATTTGACCACCCAAATAGCCTTGAATAAATAAATGGACCACACTAGGATGATCCCCAACCTCCCTGGCACGTCCCAATCGATTTTTGGCTCATGGGACCCTCGAACCCCGGGACCACCCCAAAAACCATGGGCTATCGCTCACCGATTTAGACCAAAAATGCAACGTTCGCACCGTTTCGTCAGTTCAACCAGCCAAATGACCTCAAATAAATAAACGGACCACACTGGGATGATCCCTAACCTCCCTGACATGCCCTGATCAATTTTTGGCCCACGATACCCTGGAACCCCAAGCCCAAGCCTGAAACCGTGGGCTATAGCACATCGATTTGGCCCAAAAATGCCTCATTTAGATTATTTCGCTCGTTTGACCAACCAGATGGCCTCAAATAAATAAATGGACCATACTGGGATGATTCCCAACTTCCCTGGGTGCCTCGATCGATATTCGGCACACGGTACCTCTGGACCCCGGGCCCACCCCAAAAATCGTGTGTTACAGCAAATCAATTTGGCCTGAAAATGCCCCGTTCATGCTATTTTGCCCGTTTGACCAACCAAATGGCCTCCAATAAATAAGCGGACCACACTGGGATGATCCCCAACCTCCCTATAATGCCCCGTTCGTGCCGTTTAAATCGTTTGACCTCCAAAATGGCCTCGAATAAATAAATGGACCACACTAGGACTATCCCTAACCTCCCTAGCTTGCCCCGATCTATTTTGCGACCCACGACACCCAGAACCCGAGCCTACCCCTAAAACCGTGGGCTAGAGCACACCGATTTACCCAAAAAATGCCTTGTTCGAGCCGTTTAGACTATTTCACTACTTAAATTGCCTCGAATAAATAAACGAACCACACTGGGATGATCCCCAACCTCCCTGGCATTCCACAGTCGATTTTTGGCCCACGACACCCTCAGACCCTGGGCCCACACCCAAAACTGTGGGATATAGCACACCAATTTTGCCCAAAAATTCCCCGTACGCGTCGTTTCACCCATTTGACCACCTAAATAGCCTCGAATAAATAAACGTACCAAAATGGGATGATCACAACCTCCCTGACATACCCCAGTCAATTTTCGGCCAACGGTACCCCCGGACCCGAGGCCCACCCCTAAAACCGTGGGCTATAGCACATCGATTTGGCCTGAAATGTCTTTTTTGTGCCGTTTTGCCCGTTTAACAACCCTAATAGCCTCGAATAAATAAACGAACCACACTGGGATGATCCCAAACCTCCCTGGAATGCCCCAATCGATTTTGAATGCACGACAACCCCGGACCCCAGGCCCATCCCTATAATCCTGGGTTATAGCACACCGATTTAGCCCGAAAATGCCTCATTCGTGCCATTTCGCTCGTTTGACCACCCAAATAGCCTCGAATGAAAGAACGGACTATAGTGGGATGATTCCCAACCATCCTACCATGGCCTGGTCAATTTTTAGCCCACGGTCCCCCAAACCCCGGGCCTACCCCTAAAAACCGTGGGCTATAACTCACCGATTTGGCTCAAAAACACCCTGTTTGCGCTGTTTCGCCCGTTTGACCACCCAAATGGCCTTGAATAATTAAACGGCCCACACTGAGACTATCCCCAACATCCCTGGCTCGCCCTGATTGATTTTATGACCCACGGCACCCCCGAAACCCGAGCCCACCCCTAAAAATGCAGTCTATAGCACACCGATTTGGCCCGAAAATGCCCCGTTCAAGCCATTTAGACCGTTTCACCACCTAAATTGCCTCAAAAAAATAAACGGACCACACTGGGATGATCCCCAACCTCCCTAGCATGCCCCGGTTGATTTTCAGCCAACGACACCCTTAAACTCGGGCCCACCCCCAAAATCGTGGGATATAGAACACCGATTTTGCCAAAATATTCCTCGTTTGTGCCGTTTCTCCTGTTTGACTACCTAAATAGCCTCGAATAAATAAACGGACCAAACTAGAATAATCATAACCTCCCTGGCATGCCCCAGTCGATTTTCGGCCAACGGAACCCCTGGACCCCGAGCCCACCCCAAAATCCATGGGCTATAGCACACCGATTTGGCCCGAAAATGCCCTGTTTGTGCCATTTCGGCCGTTTAACCACCCAAATGGCCTTGAATAAATAAACAAACGACACTGGGATGATTCTAAACCTCTCTGGCACGCCCCGATCAATTTTTTACCTACGACACCCCTAGACCCCAGGCCCACTCCTAATATCGTGGGCTATAACACACCGATTTAGCCTAAAAATGCCTCGTTTGCATTATTTCACCCATTTGATCACCCAAATGGCGTCAAATAAATAAATAGATAAAACTAGGACGATCCCCAACCTCCCCAGCATGCCCAGGTCAATTTTCGGCCCACGCCACTCCCAAACCTCGCGCCCACCCATGAAACCTTTGGCTATAGCAAATCGATTTAGCCCGAAAAAGCCTCATTTGCTCTGTTTCGCCGGTTTGACCACCCAGATAGCCTCAAATGAATAAGCAGACCACACTGGGATGATCCCCAACCTCCCTAGCATGCTTCAGTTGATTTTTGGCCCTCGGCACCTCTAGTACACTGGACCACCACCAAAACCGTGGCCTATGACACATCGATTTAGCCCAAAAATGCCCCATTCGTGCCGTTTTGCCCATTTCACCACCCAAATGACCTCAAATAATCAAATAGACCATATTGGGATGATCCCCAATCTCCCTGATATGCCTCGGTCAATTTTTCGCCCATGACATCCTCGAATCCTGGGCCCACCCCTGAAATCGTGGGATATAGCACACCGATTTTGCCCAAAAATGCCTCGAACTACACTAGGATGATCCCCAACCTACCTGACATACCCCGGTCGATTTTCGGCACACGGCACCACCAGACCCCAGACCCAACCCCAAAACCGCAGGCTATAGCACACCTATTTGGCTCGAAAATAAATTATTTGAGCTGTTTCACCCGTTTAACTACCCAAATAGCCTCGAATAAATAAATAGACCACACTAGGATGATCCCCAACCCCTCTAGCATGCCTCGGTCAATTTTTGGCCCACGAAACCCTCGAATCCTAGGCCCACCCCCAAATTTGTGGGCTTTAGCACACCGATTTAGCCCAAAAATGCCCTGCTCGCACTGTTTTGCCTGTTTGACTACCCAAATAGCCTCGAATAAATAAATGGACCACACTGGGATGATCCCAACCCTGCCTTACATGGCCCAATCAATTTTTGGCCCACGGCACCCTGGAACCCTAGGCCCAACCCCAAAATCGCGGGCTATAGCACATCGATTTGGCCCGAAAATGCCTCATTCATAGTGTTTCGCCTGTTTCACCAACCAGATGGCCTCGAATAAATAAACGAACCATACTGGGATGATTCCCAACATCCCTGGCTGCCCCGATCGATATTCGGCACATGGTACCCCTGGACCCCGAGCCCACCCCAAAAACCTTGTTTTATAGAAAATCAACTTGGCCTGAAAATGCCCCGTTCACGCTATTTCACCCGTTTGACCACCCAAATGGCCTTAAATAAATAAGCGGACCATACTGGGATGATCTCCAACCTCCCTAATATGCCCCGTTCGTGCCGTTTAAACTGTTTGACCACTAAAATGGCCTCGAATAAATAAATGGACCACACTAAGACTATCCCCAACCTCCCTGGCTTGCCCCGATCAATTTTCCAACCCAAGGCACCCAGACCCCGAGCCCACCCCTAAAACCGTGGGCTAGAAAACACTGATTTACCTCAAAAATAGCCCACTCAAGCCGTTTAGACTGTTTCACACTTAAATTGCCTCGAATAAATCAATGGAACATATTGGTACAATCCTAGATCTCCATAGCATGCCCCGTTCGATTTTTGGCCCACGACACCATCAGACCTCAGGCCGACCCCCAAAACCGTTGGATATAGCACACTAATTTTGCCCAAAAATACCCCATTCACGTTGTTTCGCCCGTTTGACCACCTAAATAGCCTTGAATAAATAAATGGACCAAACTAGGAGGATCACAACCTCCCTGGCACGCCTCAGTAGCTTTTCACCAATGGCACCCCCAGACCCCAGGCCCACCCCCAAAATTGTGGCCTATAGCACACCAATTTGGCCTAAAAATGCCACGTTTGTGCTGATTCGCCCGTTTAACCACCCAAATGGCCTCGAATAAATAAACAAACCACACTGGGATGATCCGAAACCTCCCTGGCATGCGCCGGTCAATTTTTGACCCATGGCACCCCCAGACCCCAGGCCCACCCCCAAAATTATGGGCTATAGCATATCGATTTAGCCC
>JAPEIP010000009.1:4496410-4510218 GCA_026120095.1 Capsicum chinense
TGGCCTAAAAATGCTCCGTTCATGCCATTTCACCCATTGGACCACCCAAATGGTCTCTAATATGTAAACAAACCATATTGGGATAATCCCCAAACTTCCTGGCATGCCCCAATCGATTTTCGGCCCAGCGCACCCCCGGACCCACCCCCAAAATCGTAGGCTATAGCACACTAATTTGTCTCAAAAATGCCCCGTCGTGCCAAAATCGTAAGCTAAAGTACACCGACTTGGCTCGAAAATGCCCCGTTCACGCTGTTTTGCCTGTTTAACTACGCAAATAGACTCGAACAAATAAGCGGACCACACTGGGATAATCCCCAATTTTCGTTGCATACCCCGGTCAATTTTTGACGAACGGCATCCTCGAACCCCAGGCCCACCCCCAAAACCGTGGGCTATAGCACACCAATTTGGCCCGAATATGCATCGTTCATGCTGTTTCGCCCGTTTGACCACCCAAATGGCCTCGAATAAATAAACGGACCACACTGGGATGATCTCCAACCTCCCTGGCATGACCTAGTTGATTTTTGTCCCACGGCACCCCCGAACCCTGATCCTACCCTCAATACCGTGGGCTATAGTACAATGATTTATCCCAAAAATACAATATTCGTGTTGTTTGACCAACCAAATGGCTTCAAATAAATAAACGGACCACACTGATATGGTCCCTAACCCCCCTAACACGACCCGGTCGATTTTCGACCCATGGCATCCCCAGACACTGGGCCCACCCCCGAAACCGTGGGCTATAGCACACCAATTTGGCTCGAAAATGCCCCGTTCGTGCCATTTTGCCCGTTTGACCACCCAATTGGCCTCTAATAAATAAATGGACCAGACTAGAATAGTCCCCAACGTCCCTAGCATGCCCCGATCAGTTTTTGGCCCACGGTACCCCCGGACCCCTGGCCTACCCCTAAAATCCTAGGCTATAGCACACTAATGTGGCTTGAAAATGCCCATTCGTACTGTTTGTTTGACCACCCTAATGGCCTTGAATAAATAAACGAACCACACTTGGATGATCCCAAAACTCCCTCGTACTCCCCGATCAATTTTAGCCCCACGACACCCCGGACCCTAGGCCCACCCCCAAAATCGTGGGCTACAGCACACCGATTAGGCCCAAAAATCCCCCATCGATGCTGTTTCACCTGTTCGACAACCTAAACTGTCGAGAATAAATAAATAGATGACACTGGGATGATCCCAAACCTCCCTGGCAATCCCCGGTCGATTTTTGGCCCACGGCACCCCCTAAAATGTGCTATAGCACATCGATTTAGGCCAAAAATGCCCCATTCGCATCATTTGACCACCCAAATGGCCTCGAATAAATAAAAAGACAATACTGGGATGATCCTCAAGCCCTTTGGCACGTGCTGGTTAATTTTTAGCCGACGACACTCTCAAACCCTAGGCCCACCCCAGAAACGGTGGGGTATAACACACTGATTTGGCCTGAAAATGCCCCGTTCGCGTTGTTTTGCCCGTTTGACCACCTAAGTGGCCTTCAAGAAACAAACGGACCACACTGGGATGATCCCAACCTCCCTGGCGTGCCCCACTCTATTTTTGACCTATGACACGTCGGACCCCAGGCCCACACTCAAAATCGTGGGCTACAGCATAACGATTTAGCCTGAAAATGCCCTATTCGTGTCGTTTTGCCTGTTTGACCACCCAAATGGTGTTGAATAAATAAATGAACCACACTGGGATGATCCCCAACATCCTATCATGCCTCGGTGAATTTTCGACCAACGGTACCCCCGGACCCCCAGCCCACCCCCACAACCGTGGCCTATAGAAAATCGATTTTGCTTGAAAATGCTCCGTTTGCATTGTTTTGCCTGTTGGACAACCTAAATGGCCTCAAATAAATAAACGAACCACACTGGGATGATCCCCAACCTCCCTGGCATGCCCCGATTAATTTTTGGCGCACGGTACCCCCAAACCATGGGCCCATCCCCAAAACCGTGGGCTATAGCACACCAATTTGGCTCACAAATGGTTCATTCGCTCAGTTTTGCCCGTTTCACCACACAAATGGCCTCGAATAATAAATGGACCATACTGGGATGATCCCCTACCCCCATCGTATGCCTCAATCGATTGTAGGCCCATGAAACCCCCAGAACCCGGGTTCACCTCTGAAACCGTGGGCTACAGCTCAATGATTTGGTTCAAAAATGCTTCATTCGTGCTGTTTCGCCCGTTTGACTACCCAAGTAGCCTCGAATAAATAAACAAACCACACTAGGACTATCTCAAACCTCCCTGGCATGCCCCAATAAATTTTTGACCCATGACACCCCCAGATCCCGGCCCAACCCCAAACATGTGGGCTATAGCACCTCGATTTGGCCCAAAAATTCCTCGTTCATGCCGTTTCTCCCATTTGACCACTCACATAGCCTCGAATAAATAAACAGACCATACTGGGACTATCCCTAACCTCCCTAGCATGGCCCGATCAATTTTTGACCCACGACACCCTCGAACCTCAAGGCCAACCCCAAAATCGTGGGTTATAGCCTACCGATTTGGCTCAAAAATTCCTCATTCACGTCATTTCTCCCGTTTGACCACCCAAATGTCCTCGAATAAATGAACGAACTACACTGGGATGATCCCCAACCTCCCTGGCATGCGCCGGTTGATTTTCTGCCAATGGCACCCCCGAACCTCGAGCCCACCCTAAAAACCATGAGCTATAGCACATTGATTTAGCTCAAAAATACCCTGTTTATGCCATTTCGCCCGTTTGACCACCTAAATTGCCTCGAATAAATAAACAGACCATACTGGGACTATCCCCAACCTCCCTAACACGCCCTGATCGATTTTGAGACCCACAAAATCCCTGGACCCTAGGCCCACCCCTAAAACTGCGGGCTATAGCACGCTGATTTGGATAAAAAATGCCTCGTTCGCACTATTTAGACCGTTTGACCACGCAAATGGCCTCGAATAAATAAACTGACCATACTGAGACTATCCCCAACCTCCCTGACTTGCCCCAAATAGCCTCGAATAAATAAACTGACCAAACTAGGACGATCACAATATCCCTGGCACACCTCAGTCAATTTTTGGCCAACGGCACCCCTGGACCCCGGGCCCACCCCCAAAATAATGGGCTATAGCACATCGATTTGGCCTAAAAATGCCCCGTTCGTGCTATTTTACCCGTTTAACTATCCAAATGGCCTCGAATAAATAAACGAACCATAATGGGACAATCCCAGACCTCCCTGGCATGCCCCAGTCAATTTTTGACCCATGACACCGCCAAACCCTTGGCCCACCCCAAAAATTATGGGCTATAGCATACTGATTTGGCCTGAAAATGCCCCGTTTGCGTTGTTTTGCCAGTTTGATCACCCAAATAGCCTCAAATAAATAAATAGACCAAAATGGGATGATCCTTAACCTCCCTGGCACACCCCAGTCAATTTTCAGCCCACGACACTCCCAAACCCCGCACCCACCCACGAAACCTTGGGCTAGAGCACACTAATTTAGTTTGAAAAAGCCTCGTTGGCTCTATTTTGCCCATGTGACCACCTAGATGGCCTCAAATAAATAAACGGACCACACTGGGACGATCCCCAACCTCCCTGGCATGTCCCGATCAATTTATGACTCACGGTACCATCGGAACTCGGGGCCACCCCCAAAACCGTCGGCTATAGCACATCGATTTGGCCCGAAAATACCCCATTCGCGCAGTTTTACCTGTTTGACCAACCAAATAGCCTCAAAGAAATAAATAGACCACACTGGGATGATCCTCAACCCCCATTTCATGGCCCGATCAATTTTTGGCCCATGATACCCTCAAATCCCGGGCCTACCCCTAAAATTGTGGGCTATAGCATATCAATTTTGCCCGAAAATGCCCCATTCATGCCATTTCTCTCGTTTGACCTCCCAAATACCTTCGAATAAATAAACAGACCACACTAGGATACTCCCTAACCTCCCTAACATCCCCCGATCAATTTTTGACCCATGGCACCCCGAAACCCCAGGCCCAACCCTAAAATCATGGGCTATGGCACATCAATTTGGCCCAAAAATACCTCATTGGCAGTGTTTCGCCCATTTGACAAACCAGATGGCCTCGAATGAATAAACGGACCACACTGGGTTGATTCCCAACCTCCCTGGCTGCCCCGATCGATATTCGGAACACGGTACCCCTGGACCCCAGGCCCACCCCCAAAACTATGTGTTATAGCAAATCGATTTGGCCCAAAAATGCCCCGTTCATGCCATTTTGCCCGTTTGACCACCCAAATGGCCTCGAATAAATAAGCGCACCACACTAGGATGATCCCCAACCTCCATGGCATGCCCCGATCAATTTTTGGTGCACGACACCCCAGACCCTGGGCCCACCCCCAAAATCGTAGGCTATAGCATACCGATTTGGTCTGAGAAAACCTCGTTCATGTAGTTTCACCCATTTCACCACCTAAATTGCCTCGAATAAATAAACGGACCACACTAGGATGATCCCCAACCTCCCTGGCATGCCCCGATCGATTTTGGCCTACAACACCCCTGGACCCCGGGCCCACCCTTAAAACCATGTGCTATAGCACACCGATTTGGCCCAAAAATGCCCCGTTCATGCCATTTCACTCGTTGAACCACCCAAATGGTCTCCAAAATATAAATAGACCATAGTGGCACGATCTCTAACTTTCCTGGCATGCCCCGATCGATTTTTGGCCCATGGCACCCCCGGACCCTGGACCCACCCCCAAAATCGTAGGCTAAAGCGCACCGATTTTTCCTAAAAATGCCTCGTTTATGCTGAAACTGTGCGCTATAGCACATCGATTTGACTTGAAAATGCCTCGTTCCCACCATTTCGCCCATTTGACCACCCAAATACACTCAAACAAATAAGCGGACCACACTGGGATGATCCCCAATTTCCCTGGCATGCCCCAGTCAATTTTCGACCCACGGTATCCCCGTACCCCAGGCCCACCCCAAAAACTGTGGGCTATAACACACCGATTTGGCCCAAAATGTGTCATTCGTGCCGTTTCACTCGTTTTACCACCAAATAGCCTCGAATAAATAGACGGACCACACTAAGATAAGCCCCAACCTCTCTGGCATGCCCTAGTTGATTTTTGTCCCACGACACCCCCAGAGCCCAGGCGCAGCCCCGATGCCGTGGGCTATAGCATAATGATTTATCCCAAAAATACCTCATTCGCGTCGTCTGACCAGCCAAATGGCTTCGAATAAATAAACGGACCACACTGGTATGGTCCCTAACCTCCCTGGCATGACCCGGTCGATTCTAGGCCTATGGCACCCTCGGACGCCGGGCCCACCCTCGAAACCATAGGCTATAGCACACCAATTTGGCTTGAAAATGCCCCGTTCATGTTATTTTGCTCGTTTAACCACCCAATTGGCCTCGAATAAATAAATGGACCACACTAGGATTGTACCCAACCTCTCTGACACGCCCTAATCAGTTTTCCGCCCATGCTACCCTCGGACCCCAGGCCTATCCCCAAAATCGTGGGCTATAGTACATCGATTTGGCCCGAAAATGCCTTTTCTTACCGTTTCTTCCGTTTTACCACGCTAATGGCCTTGAGTAAATAAACGGACCACACTGGGATGATCCTAAACCTTCCTGGCACTCCCTGATCGATTTTATCACCACAGCACCCCGAACCTCTGGTCCATCCCCAAAATCGTGGGCTATAGCATACCGATTTAGCCTCGAAAATCCCCCATTCATGCTGTTTTGCCCGTTTGACCACCCCAATGGCTGCGAATAAATAAATGGACCACACTGGGATGATCCCCAACCTCTCTGGCAATCCCCGGTCGATTTTTAGCCCACGATACCCCTAAAAATATGCTATAGCACATTGATTTGGGCCGAAAATGCCCTGTTCGCGTTGTTTGACCTCCCAAATGGCCTCGTATAAATAAACAGACCACATTGGGATGATCCCCAAGAAACCATGGGCTATAGCACACCGATTTGGCTCGAAAATACCCTGTTCGTGCCTTTTCACACATTTGACCACCAAAATGGCCTCGAATTAATAAACTGACCATACTAGGACTATCTCCAACCTCCCTGACGTGCCCCGATCAATTTTGTGTCCCACGAAACCATCGGACCCTAGGACCACCCCAAAATCTTGGGCTATAGCACACCGATTTGGCCTAAAAATATCCCGTTCGCATCGTTTGGCCACCAAAATGGCCTTGAATAAATAAATGGACCATACCAGGACTATTCCCAACCTCCCTGGCATGACCCAATAAAGTTTACGACCCACGGCACCCCCGAAACCCGGGCTCACCCCAAAATCATAGGCTATAGCACATCGATTTGACCCAAAAATGCCTTGTTCGCTCTGTTTTGACCATTTGACAAATGGCCTCGAATAAATAAACGGACCATACTAGGCTGATCCTCAACCCCCTGGCATGCCCCGGTCAATTTTCAGCTAACGACACCCTTGGACCCCAGACCCACCCCCGAAATGGTGGGCTATAACACACCGATTGGGCCCGAAAATGCCTCGTTCGCGCTGTTTAGCCCGTTTGACAACCCAAATGGCCTTGAATAAACAAATGGACCACACTGGGATAATACCAACCTCCCTGGCATGCCCCAGTCTATTTTTGACCTACGGCACCCCAGACCCCAGGCCCACCCTTAAAATCGTGGGCTATAGCACATCAATTTGGCCCAAAAATGCCTTGTTCGCGCTGTTTCACCCGTTTGACCACCCAAATGTTGTTGAATAAAAAAACGAACCACAGTGGGATGATCCCCAACCTCCTGGTAAACCCCGATGAATTTTCAGCCCACGACACCCCCGGACCCTAGGCCCACCCCCACAACCGTGGCTTATAGCAAATCAATTTTGCCTAAAAATGCTCCATTCACGTTGTTTCGCCTGTTTGACCACCTAAATAGCCTCGAATAAAGAAACGAATCATACTGGGATGATCCCCAACCTCCCTAGCATGCCCCAATCAATTTTGGGCACACGGTACCCCCAAACCCAGGGCCTACTCCCAAAACCGTGGGCTATAGCACACCGATTTGGCCTGAAAATGCCCCATTCTTACTGTTTCACCCATTTGACCACCCAAATGGCATAGAATAAATAAATGGACCATACTGGGATGATCCACAACCCCCATCGCATGCCCAAATATTTTGACCCATGACACCCCCAGATCCCAGGCCCACCCCTGAAACTGTGGGCTACAGCTCAACAATTTTTTCTGAAAATGCTTCATTCGCGCCGTTTTGCCTGTTTAACCTCCCAAATGGTCTCGAACATGTAAACAGACCACACTGGGACTATCTCCAACCTCCCTGGCAAGCCCTAATAAAATTTTGACCCACGACACCCCCGGACCCCGATCCCACCCCCCAAAAATGTGGCCATAACACATCGATTCGGCCCAAAAATTCCTCGTTCACGCTGTTTCGCCCGTTTGACCACCCAAATAGCCTCGAATAAATAAACAGACCACACTGTGACTATCCCTAACCTCCCTGGCATGCCTCGATCAATTTTCAACCCATGACACACTCGGACCTCGGGGCCAACCACAAAATCGTAGGTTATAGCATACTGATTTGGCCCAAAAATGCCTCATTCATGCCGTTTCGCCCGTTTGACCACCCAAATGGCCTCGAATGAATGAACGAACTACACAGGGATGATCCCCAACCTCCCTGGCATGCCTCGATTGATTTTTGGCCTACGACACCCCCAAAATTGGGGCCCACCCCCAAAACCATGGGCTATAGCACACAGATTTGGCATGAAACTACCCCATTTATGCCGTTTCACTCGTTTGACTACCCAAATGGCCTCAAATAAATAAACGGACCATACTGGAAATATCCCCAACCTTCCTGACATGCCCTGATCAATTTTGAAACCCACGGAACCCCCGAACCCCAGGACCACCCCTAAAACTGTAGGCTATAGCACACCAATTTTGGCCGGAAAATGCCCCATTCGCATTGTTTGGACCGTTTGACCACCCAAATGGCCTTGAATAATTAAACGGACCATACTAGGATGATCCCCTACCTCCCTGGCATGACCTGGTTAATTTTTTGCCCATGACACCTTCGAATCCCAGGCCCACCCCCAAAACCGTGGGCTATAGCACATCGATTTTATCCAAAAATGCCCCGTTCATACCACTTCTCCCGTTTGACTTCCCAAATGGCCTCGAATAAATTAATGGACCATACTGGGATGATCCCCAACCTCCTTGGCATGCTCCGATCAATTTTTGGTGCATGGAACCCCCAGACCCCGAACCCAACCCCAAAACAGCAGGCTACAGCACACCGATTTGGCTAAAAAATGCACCGTTTGAGCAGTTTGGCCCGTTTAACCTCCCAAAGAGCCTCGAATAAATAAATGAACCACACTGGAATGATCTCCAACCACTCTATCATGCCCCGATTAATTTTTGGCCCACAAAACCCCTGGATCCCGAGCTCACCCCTAAATCTGTAGGCTATAGCACACCGATTTGGCCTAAAAATACCCCGTTCGCACCATTTTGCCTGTTTGACCACCCAAATAGCCTAAAAAAATAAATGGAGCACACTGGGATGATCCCCAACTTTCTTGACATGCCCTGATCAATTTTCAGCCCAGGTTGCCCGAAACCTAAGGCCCAACCCCAAAACCGCAGGCTATAGCACATTGATTTAGCCTGAAAATGCCTCATTCATAGTGTTTCACCCGTTTGATCAACCAGATGGCCTTGAATGAATAAACAGACCTCACTGGGATGATTACCAACCTCTCTGGCTGCCCCTATTGTTATTCAACACATGATACCCCTGAACCTCGGGCCTACCCCCAAAACCGTGCGTTATAGCAAATCCATTTGGCCCTAAAATGACCTGTTCATGCCGTTTCGCCCGTTTGACCACCCAAATAGCCTTGAATAAATAAGCGGGCCACACTGGGATGATCCCCAACCTCCCTAAAATGCCCCGGTTGATTTTTGGTACACAACACCCCCAGACCCCAAACCCACCGCTAAAATCGTAGGTTACAGCATACCGATTTGATCCGAGAAAACCTTGTTCGTGTAGTTTTGCCCATTTCACCTCCCAAATTGCCTCGAATAAATAACTGTACCACACTAGGATGATTCCCAACCTCCATGGCATGACCCGATCAATTGTTTTGACCCACGACATCCCCGATCCCTAGGCCCACCCCCAAAATTATGGGCAATAGCACACCAATTTGGCCCAAAAATGCATCATTCGTGCCGTTTTGCCCGTTAGACCATCCAAATAGGCTCAAACAAATAAACGGACCATACAGGGATGATCCCCAACCTCCCTGGCATGCCCTAGTTGATTTTTTGCCCATGGCACCCTCGAACCCCGGGCCCACCCCCGATACCGTGGGTTATAGCACAATGATTTATCTCAAAAATATCCTATTTGCACTGTTTGACAAGCCAAATAGCTTCAAATAAATAAATGGACCACACTGGTATGGTCCCCAACCTCCCTGGCATAACCCGATCGATTTTCAGCCCATGGCATCCCCGAATGCCGGGCCCACCCGCAAAATCGTGGGCTATAGCACATTAATTTGGCTCGAAAATGCCCCATTTCTGCCATTTTGCCCGTTTGACCACCCAATTGGCCTTGAATAAATAAATGGACTATACTAGGACAGTCCCCAACCTCCCTGGCATGCCCTGATCAGTTTTCGGCCCATGGTACCCTCGAACCCTAGGGCTACCCCCAAAATCGTGGGCTGTAGCATACCGATTTCGCCCGAAAATACCCTTTTGCACCATTTGTTTGACCACCCAAATGGCCTTGAATAAATAAACGGATCACACTGGAATGATCCCAAAATTCCCTGGCACTCCTCAGTTGATTTTAGCCCTACGGCACCCCGGACCCTAGGCTCACCCCCAAAATCATGGGCTACAGTACACTGATTTGGCCCAAAAATCCCCCGTTCACGCTGTTTTGCCCGTTTAACCACCCAAATGGACATGAATAAATAAATGGACCACACTGGGATGATCCCCAACCTCTCTGGCAATTGCCGGTCGATTTTTAGCCGACGACACCCCCAAAAATATGCTATAGCACATCGATTGGGGCCGAAAATGCCCCGTTCGCATCGTTTGACCACCAAAATAGCCTCGAAAAAATAAACGTACCATACCAAGACTATCCCCAACCTCCCTGGCATGACCCGATCAACTTTGCAACCCATGACACCCCAAACCCCGGGCCCACCCCAAAATCATAGCCTATAGAACACCGATTTGACCCAAGAATGCCCGTTCGCGCTGTTTTGACCATTTGATCACACAAATGGTCTCGAATAAATAAATGGACCATAATGGGATGATCCTCAACCTCCTGGTATGCCTCGGTCAGTTTTAAATCGATGACACCCTCGGACCTTAGGCCCACTCCAAAAAGGGTGGGCTATAACACACCGATTTGGCCCGAAAATGCCTCATTCGCGCTGTTTTGCCCGTTTGACCACCTAAATGGCCTTTAATTAACAAACAGACCACACTGGGATGATCCCAACCTCCTTGGCATATCCCAGTCTATTTTCAACCAACGGCACCCCGGACCCTAGGCCCACTCTTAAAACCATGGGCTATAGCACACCGATTTGGCTCGAAAATGCCCAGTTCGCATTATTTTGCTCGTTTGACCACCCAAATGGTGTTGAATAAACAAATGAACCACATTGGGATGATCCCCGACCTCCTGGTATGCCTCGGTGAATTTTCGGCCTACGACACCCCCGGACCCCAGGCCTACCCCCGCAACCGTGGCTTATAGCAAATCAATTTTGCCCGAAAATGCTCCGTTCGCATTGTTTTACCTATTTGACGACCTAAATAGCCTCGAATAAATAAAAGACCCACGCTGGGATAATCCCCAACCTCCTTGGCACGCCCTACTCAATTTTATGCACACGGTACCCCCAAACCCAGGGCCCACTCCAAAAATCATAGGCTATAGCACATCGATTTAACCTAAAAATGCTCGTTCACGCCCATCGTTTGACCAACCAGATAGTCTCGAATGCATAAATGGACCACACTGGGATGGTTACCAACCTCCCTGGCTGCCCCTATCATTATTCGACACACGATACCCCTGGACCCCAGGCCCACCCCAAAACCGTGCGTTATAGCAAATCGATTTGGCCCTAAAGTGCCCTATTCACGCCGTTTTGCCCGTTTTACCACCCAAATGGCCTCGAATAAATAAGCAGACTATACTGGGATGATCCCCAATCTCCCTGGCATGCCCCCGATTGATTTTTGATGCACGACACCCCCAGACCCCAAACCCACCCCTAAAATCATAGGCTATAGCATATCGATTTGATACTAGAAAACTTTGTTCGTGTAGTTTCACCCATTTCACCACCCAAATTGCCTCAAATAAATAAATGTACCACACTGGGATGATTCCCAATCTCGCTGGCATACCCCGGTCAATTTTTGGCACATGACACCCCCGGACCCTGGGCCTACCGTTAAAACCATGTGCAATAGCATACCGATTTGGCCTAAAAATGTCTCGTTCATGCCATTTCACCCGAACCACCCAAATGGTCCCCAATATATAAACGGACCATACTGGGATGATCCCCAACCTTCCTGGATGCCCCGGTCGATTTTCGTCCCAGCGCACCCCCGGACCCACCCCTAAAATCGTAGGCTATAGCATACTAATTTGTCTCGAAAATGCCTCGTTTATTCCAAAACCATAAGCTAAAGCACACCGATTTGGCTCGAAAATGCCCCGTTCGTGCCATTTTGCTTGTTTAACAACCTAAATAGACTCGAAAAAATAAGCGGACCACACTAGGATGGTCCTCAATTTCCCTTGCATACCCCAGTCAATTTTTGATGAACGACATCCTCGAACCCCAGGCCCACCCCCGAAACCGTGGGCTATAGCACACCAATTTGGCTTGAAAATGCATCGTTCATGCCGTTTTGCCCGTTTGACCACCCAAATGGCCTAGAATAAATAAACGGACCACACTGGGATGATCCCCAACCACCCTGGCATGCCCTAGTTGATTTTTGGCCCACGGCACCCCCGGACCCCGGTCCTACCCTCGATACCGTGGGCTATAGCACAATGATTTATCCCGAAAATACAATATTTGTGTCGTTTGACCAGCCAAATGCCTTCAAATAAATAAACGGACCACTCTGGTTTGATCCCTAACCCCCTAGCACGACCCAATCAATTTTTGGCCCATGGCATCCCCAGACGCGGGGCCCACCCCCGAAACCATGGGCTATAGCACACCAATTTGGCTCGAAAATGCCCCGTTCGTGCCATTTTGCCTGTTTGACCACCCAATTGGCCTCTAATAAATAAATGGACCAGACTAGGACAGTCCCTAACGTCCTTGGCATGCCCCGATCAGTTTTTGGCTCACGGTACCCCCGAACCCTGGGCCTACCCCCAAAATCCTAGGCTATAGCACACTAATGTGGCCCAAAAATGCCTTTTCGTACCGTTTATTTGACCACCCTAATGGCCTTGAATAAATAAAGGGACCACACTAGGACGATCCTAAAACTCCCTGGCACTCTCCGGTCAATTTTAGCCCCACGACACCCCAGAACCTAGGCCCACCACCAAAATCGTGGGCTATACCACACCGATTAGGCTCGAAAATCCCCCATCGATGCTATTTCACCTGTTCGACCACCCAAATTATCAAGAATAAATAAATAGATGACAATGGGATGATCCCCAACCTCCCTGGCAATCCTCGATTGATTTTTGGCCCACGGCACCCCCGGACCCCGTTCTTACCCTCGATACCGTGGGCTATAGCACAATTATTTATCCCGAAAATACAATATTCGTGCCATTTGACCAGCCAAATGCCTTCAAATAAATAAACGGACCACGCTGGTATGATCCCTAACCCCCTAGCACGACCCAATCAATTTTTGGCCCATGGCATCCCCAGACGCGGGGCCCACCCCCGAAACCATGGGCTATAACACACCGATTTGGCCCGAAAATGCCTCGTTCGCGCTGTTTTGCCCGTTTGACCACCTAAATGGCCTTCAATTAACAAACGGACCACACTGGGATGATCCCAACCTCCTTGGCATGCCCCAGTCTATTTTCAACCTACGGCACCCCAGATCCAAGGCCCACTCTTAAAACCATGGTCTATAGCACACCGATTTGGCTCGAAAATGCCCAGTTCGCGTTATTTTGCCCGTTTGACCACCCAAGTGGTGTTGAATAAATAAACGAACCACATTGGGATGATCCCCAACCTCCTGGTATGCCCCGATGAATTTTCGGCCTACGACACCCCCGGACCCTAGGCCTACCCCCGCAACCGTGGCCTATAGCAAATCAATTTTGCTCGAAAATGCTTCGTTCGCATCGTTTTACCTATTTGACGACCTAAATAGCCTCGAATAAATGAATGACCGACACTGGGATAATTCCCAACCTCCCTGGCAAGCCCCAATCAATTTTATGCACACGGTACCCTCAAACCCAGGGCCCACTCCCAAAATCATAGGCTATAGCACATCGATTTAACCCAAAAATGCTCGTTCACGCCCATCATTTGACCAACCAGATAGTCTCGAATGCATAAATGGACCACACTGGGATGGTTACCAACCTCCCTGGCTGCCCCTATCATTATTCGACACACGATACCCCTGGACCCCAGGCCCACCCC
>JAPEIP010000009.1:4510318-4527581 GCA_026120095.1 Capsicum chinense
TTTGACCAACCAGATAGTCTCGAATGCATAAATGGACCACACTGGGATGGTTACCAACCTCCCTGGCTGCCCCTATCATTATTCGACACACGATACCCCTGGACCCCAGGCCCACCCCTAAAACCGTGCGTTATAGCAAATCGATTTGGCCCTAAAGTGCCCTATTCATGTTGTTTTGCCCGTTTTACCACCCAATTGGCCTCGAATAAATAAGCAGACCACACTAGGATGATCCCCAATCTCCCTGGCATGCCCCCGGTTGATTTTTCGTGTACGACACCCCCAGACCCCATACCCACCCCTAAAATCATAGGCTATAGCATACCGATTTGATCCTAGAAAACCTTATTCGTGTAGTTTCACCCATTTCACCACCCAAATTGCCTCGAATAAATAAATGTACCACACTAGGATGATTCCCAATCTCGCTGGCATACCCCGGTCAATTTTCGGCCCATGACACCCCCAGACCCTGGGACCACCGTCAAAACCATGTGCAATAGCATACCGATTTGGCCTGAAAATGTCCTGTTCATGCCATTTCACCCGAACCACCCAAATGGTCTCCAATATATAAACGGACCATACTGGGATGATCCCCAACCTTCCTGGCATGCCTCGATCGATTTTCGTCCCAGCGCACCCCCGGACCCACCCCTAAAATCATCGGCTATAGCACACTAATTTGTCTCGAAAATGCCACGTTTGTTCCAAAACCATAAGCTAAAGCGCACCGATTTGGCTCAAAAATGCCCCGTTCGTGCCGGTTTGCCTGTTTAACCACCCAAATAGACTCGAACAAATAAGCGGACCACACTAGGATGATCCTCAATTTCCCTTGCATACCCCAGTCAATTTTTGATGAACGACATCCCCGAACCCCAGGCCCACCCCCAAAACCGTGGGCTATAGCACACCAATTTGGCTTGAAAATGCATCGTTTATGCTGTTTCGCCCGTTTGACCACCCAAATGGCCTCGAATAAATAAACGGACCACACTGGGATGATCCCCAACCACCCTGGCATGCCCTAGTTAATTTTTGGCCCACGGCACCCCCGGACCCCGGTCCTACCCTCGATACCATGGGCTATAGCATAATGATTTATCTTGAAAATACAATATTTGTGCCGTTTGACCAGCCAAATGCCTTCAAATAAATAAACGGACCACACTGGTATGATCCCTAACCCCCCTAGCACGACCCAATCAATTTTTGGCCCACGGCATCCCCAGACGTGGGGCCCACCCCCAAAACCATGGGCTATAGCACACCAATTTGGCTCGAAAATGCCCCGTTCGTGCCATTTTGCCTGTTTGACCACCCAATTGGCCTCTAATAAATAAATGGACCAGAATAGGACAGTCCCAAACGTCCCTGGCATGCCCCGATCAATTTTTGGCCCACGGTACCCCCGAACCCCAGGCCTACCCCCAAAATCCTAGGCTATAGCACACTAATGTGGCCCAAAAATGCCTTTTCGTACCATTTGTTTGACCACCCTAATGGCCTTGAATAAATAAAGGGACCACACTGGGACGATCCCCAAACTCTCTGGCACTCCCCGATCAATTTTAGTCCCACGACACCCCAGACCCTAGGCCCACCACCAAAATCGTGGGCTATAGCACACCGATTAGGCTCGAAAATCCCCCATCGATGTTATTTCACCTGTTCGACCACCCAAATTGTCAAGAATAAATAAATAGACGACAATGGGATGATCCCCAACCTCCCTGGCAATCCTCGGTTGATTTTTGGCCCACGGCACCCCCGAAAATGTGCTATAGCACATCGATTTAGGCCAAAAATGCCCCATTCGCATAGTTTTACCACCCAAATCGCCTTGAATAAATAAAAGGACAACACTGGGATGATCCTCAAGCCCCCTGGCATGCGCCGATTAATTTTTAGCCGACAACACCCTCGAAACCTAGGCCCACCCCTGCAATGGTGGGCTTTAACACACCGATTTAGCCTGAAAATGCCCCGTTTGCGCTGTTTTGCCCGTTTGACCTCCTAAATGGCCTTGAATAAACAAACGGATCACACTGGGATGATTCCAACCTCCTTGGAATGCCTGACTATATTTTTGACCTACGACACCACGGACCCCAGGCCCATACTCAAAATCGTGGGCTACAGCACAATGATTTGGTCCGAAAATGCCCTGTTCATGCCGTTTTGCCTGTTTGACCACCCAAATGGTGTTGAATAAATAAACAAACCACAAAGGGATGATCCCCAACCTCCTGGCATGCCCAGGTGAATTTTCAACAAACGGTACCCCCGAACCCCCAGCCCACCCCCACAATCGTGGCCTATAGAAAATTGATTTTGCTCGAAAATGCTCCGTTCACGTTGTTTCACCTGTTTGACAACCTAAATGGCCTCGAATAAATAAATAAACTATACTGGGATGATCCCCAATCTCCCTGGCATGCCCCGATCACTTTTTGGCACGCGGTACCCCCAAACAGTGGGCCTATCCCCAAAACCGTGGGCTATAACACACTGATTTGGCTCAAAAATGGTTCATTCGCGTTGTTTCGCTTGTTTTACCACACAAATGGCCTTGAATAAATAAATGGACCATACTGGGATGCTCCCCAACCCCTGGACCCTGGGCCCACCTCTGAAACCGTGGACTACAGCTCAACGATTTGGTTCAAAAATGCTTCATTCGCGCTGTTTTGCCCGTTTGACCACCCAAATAGCCTCGAATAAATAAACGGACCACACTAGGACTATCTCCAACCTCTCTGGCATGCCCCAATAAATATTTGACCCATGACACCCCCAGATCCCGAGCCCAACCTCAAAAATGTGGGCTATAGCACCTCGATTTAGCCCAAAAATTCCTCGTTCGTGACGTTTCTCCCATTTGACCACTCAAATAGCCTCGAATAAATAAATAGACCATACCGGGACTATCCCTAACCTCCCTGGCATGGCCTGATCAATTTTTGACCCACGACACTCTCGAACCTCGGCCCCAACCCCAAAATCGTGGGTTATAGCCTACCGACTTGGCTCAAAAATTCCTCATTCGCATCATTTGGCCCGTTTGACCACCCAAATGGCCTCGAATGAATGAACGAACTACACTGGGATGATCCCCAACCTCCCTGGCATGCCCCAGTTGATTTTTGGCCAACGGCAACCCCGAACCCCAGGCCCACCCTCAAAACCATGAGCTATAACTCACCGATTTGGCTCAAAAATACCCTGTTTATGCCGTTTTGCCTGTTTGACCACCCAAATGGCCTGATCAATTTTGAGACCCACAAAATCCCCAGACCCCAGGATCACTCCTAAAACTGCGGGCTATAGCACACCGATTTGGATAGAAAATGCCTCGTTCGTACTGTTTAGACCGTTTGACCACACAAATGGCCTCGAATAAATAAACTGACCATATTGAGACTATCCCCAACCTCCATGGCTTGACCCAAATAGCCTCGAATAAATAAACTGACTAAACTAGGACGATCACAGTCTTCCGGGCACACCCCAATCAAATTTTGGCCAACGGCACCCTTGGACCTCGGGGCCACCCCCAAAAAAATAGGCTATAGCACATTGATTTGGCCCAAAAATGCCCCGTTCGTGCCGTTTCGCCCATTTAACCATCCAAATGGCCTCGAATAAATAAACGGACCACAATGGGATGATCCCAAACCTCCCTAGCATGCCCCAGTCAATTTTTGACCTACGACACCCCCAAACCCTTGGCCCACCCCAAAAATTGTAGTCTATAGCATACTAATTTGGCCTGAAAATGCCCCGTTTGCGTTGTTTCGCCAGTTTGATCACCCAAATAGCCTCAAATAAAGTAATAGACCAAACTGGGATGATCCTTAACCTCCCTGGCATGACCCAGTCGATTTTCGGCCCACGACACTCCCAAACCCCACGCCCACCCATGAAACCTTGGGCTAGAGCATACCAATTTAGTTTGAAAAAGCCTCGTTGGCTCTGTTTTGCCCGTTTGACCCCCCAGATGGCTTCAAATAAATAAACGGACCATACTAGGATGATACCCAACCTCCCTGGTATGCTCTAATCAATTTTTAACTCACGGTACCTCCGAAACTCGGGGCCACCCCCAAAACCGTCGGCTATAGCACATCGATTTGTCCCAAAAATGCCCCATTCGCGCCGTTTTACCTATTTGACCAACAAAATAGCCTCAAATAAATAAATAGACCATACTGGGATGATCCTCAACCCCCTTGGCATGGACCGGTCAATTTTTGGCCCATTATACCCTCGAATCCTGAGCCCACCCCTGAAATCGTGGGCTATAGCACATCGATTTTGCCCAAAAATGCCCCATTCATGCCATTTCTCCCGTTTGACCTCCCAAATGGCCTCGAATAAATAAACAGACCTCACTGGGATGCTCCCTAACCTCCTGACATCCCCCGATCAATTTTTGACCTACGGCACCCCAAAACCCGAGGCCCAACCCCAAAATCGTGGGCCATGGCACATCGATTTGGCCTAAAAATGCCTCATTGGTAGTGTCTCGCCCATTTGACAAACCAAATGGCCTCGAATGAATAAACAGACCACACTAGGATGATTCCCAACCTCTCTGGCTGCCCCGATCAATATTTGGAACACGGTACCCCTGGACCCCAGGCCCACCCCCAAAACTGTGTGTTATAGCAAATCGATTTGGCCCAAAAATGCCCCGTTCACACCGTTTTGTCCGTTTGACCACCCAAATGGCCTCGAATAAATAAGCGCAGCACACTAGGATGATCCCCAACCTCCATGGTATGCCCCAATCGATTTTTAGTGCACGACACCCCAGACCCCAGGACCACCCCCAAAATCGTAGGCTATAGCATACTGATTTGGTCTGAGAAAACCTCGTTCGTGTAGTTTCACCCATTTCACCACCTAAATTGCCTCGAATAAATAAATGGACCACACTGGGATGATCCCCAACCTCCCTGGTATGCCCCGATCGATTTTCAGCCCACAACATCCCCAAACCCCGGGCCCACCCTCAAAACCAAGTGCTATAGCACACCGATTCGGCCCAAAAATGCCCCGTTCATGCCATTTCACCCGCTGGACCACCCAAATGGTCTCTAATATATAAATAGACCATACTGGCACGATCCCTAACTTTCCTGGCATGCCCCGATCGATTTTCGGCCCATGGCACCCCCAGACCCCGGACCCACCCCCAAAATTGTAGGCTATAGCACACCGATTTTTCCTAAAAATGCCCCATTCGTGCGAAAAACATGCGCTATAGCACTCCGATTTGGGTTGAAAATGCCCCATTCGCACCATTTCGCCCGTTTGACCACAAAAATAGACTCAAACAAATAAGCGGACCACACTGGGATGATCCCCAATTTCCCTGGCATGCCCCAGTCGATTTTCGACCCACGATATCCCCGAACCCCAGGCCCACCCCAAAAACTGTGGGCTATAGCACACCGATTTGGCCTAAAATGCGTCATCTTGCCGTTTCGCCTGTTTTAACACCAAATAGCCTCGAATAAATACATGAACCATACTGAGATAATCCCCATCCTCCCTGGCATGCCTTAGTTGATTTTTGGCCCACGGTACCCCCAGAGCCCGAGCGCAGCCTCGATACTGTGGGCTTTAGCACAATGATTTATCCCAAAAATACCTCATTCGCGCCGTTTGACCAGCCAAATAGCTTTGAATAAATAAACGGACCACACTGGTATGGTCCCCAACCTCCCTGGCACGACCCGATCGATTCTAGGCCTACGACACCCTCGGACACCGGGCCCACCCTCGAAACCATGGGCTATAGCACACCAATTTGGCTTGAAAATGCCCCGTTCATGCTATTTTGCTCGTTTAACCACCCAATTCGCCTCGAATAAATAATTGGACCACACTAGGACAGTACCCAACCTCTCTGACATGCCCTAATCAGTTTTCTGCCCATGCTACCCTCGGACCCCGGGCCCACCCCTAAAATCGTGGGCTATAGTACATCGATTTGGCTCGAAAATGCCCTTTCTTACCGTTTCTGCCATTTTACCACCCTAATGGCCTTGAGTAAATAAACGGACCACACTGGGACAATCCCAAAACTCCCCGGCACTCCCTGATCGATTTTATCACCATGGCACCCCGAACCTCTGGCCCATCCCCAAAATCGTAGGTTATAGCATACCAATTTGGCCCCAAAAATCCCCCGTTCACGCTGTTTTGACCGTTTGACCACCCAAATGGCTGCAAATAAATAAATGGACCACACTGGAATGATCCCCAACCTCTCTGGCAATCCCCAATCGATTTTTGGCGCACGACACCCCTAAAATTGTGCTATAGCACATCGATTTGGGCCGAAAATGCCCCATTCGCATCGTTTGACCCCCCAAATGGCCTCGTATAAATAAATGGACCACACTGGGATGATCCCCAAGAAACCATGGGCTATAACACACCGATTTGGCTCGAAAAAACCCTGTTCATGCCTTTTCGCACATTCGACCACCAAAATGGTCTCGAATTAATAAACTGACCATACTAGGACTATCCCCAAACTCCCTTACGTGCCCCGATCAATTTTGTGACCCACGGCACAACCGGACCCTGGGACCACCCCAAAATATTGGGCTATAGCACACCGATTTGGCTCGAAAATGCCCCGTTCGCGCTGTTTTGACCATTTAATTACCCAAATGGCCTCGAATAAATAAACGGACCATACTGGGATGATCACCAACCCGCATTGCATGTCCCGATTGATTTTTCAACCCATGAAACCCCGAACCCTGGGCCCACCCCTAAAATCGTGGGCTATAGCTCAACGATTTGGTCTAAAAATGGCTTATTCACGCCATTTCGCCCGTTTGACCACCCAAATGGCCTTTGAATAAATAAACGGACCACACTTGGACTATCCCCAACCTCCCTAGCATGCCATGATCGATTTTGAGACCCACAAAACCCCCGAACCCCAGGCCCACCCATAAAACCGCGGGCTATAGCATACCGATTTGGTCGAAAAATGCCCCGTTCGTGCCGTTTTGATCGTTTGACCACCCAAATAGCCTCGAATAAATAAACGTACTATACTGAGATTATCCCCAACCTTCCTGGCTCGTCCTAATCGATTTTGCAACTCATGACACCCCTGGACCCCGAGCCCACCCCTAAATTATCTCGAATAAATAAATGGACCACACTGGGATGATCCCCAACCTCCCTGACATGCCTTGGTTAATTTTCAGCCAACGATACCCTCAGACCCCAGGCTCACCACCGAAACCTTGGGATATAGAACACTAATTTTGCCCGAAAATTCTCCATTCGTGCCATTTCGCCCGTTTGACCACCTAAGTAGCCTCGAATAAATAAACGGACCAAACTGGGACGATCACAATCTCCCTGGCATGCCTCAATCAATTTTTGGCCAACGGCACCCCCGAACCCCGAGCCCACCCCCAAAACTATAGGCTATAACACACTGATTTGGCCCAAAAATGCCCTGTTCGTGCCGTTTCACCTGTTTAACCATCCAAATACCCTCGAATAAATAAACGAACCACAATTGAATGATCCCAAACCTCCCTGGCATGCCTCGGTCGATTTTTGACCCCCGACACCCCAGACCCCAGGCCCACCCTCAAACTCGTGGGCTATAGCACATCGATTTAGCCCAAAAATGCTCCGTTCGCGTCGTTTCGCCCATTTGATCACCCCAAATGGCATCAAATAAATAAATAGACCAAACTGAGATGATCCCCAACCTCCCTACATGCCCCGATCAATTTTCTGCCCACGACACACCTAAACCCCGTACCCACCCAAAAAACCTTGGGCAATAGCAAACCAATTTAGCTCAAAAAAGCCTAGTTCGCTCTGTTTCGCCCGTTTGACCACCCAGATGGCCTCAAATGAATAAACGAACCATACTGGGATGATCCCCAACCTCTCTGGCATGCCCCAATCAATTTTTGGCCCACGACACCTCCTGAACTCAGGGCCACCCCCAAAACCGTGGGCTATAGCATATTGATTGGGCCTAAAAATGGCCCATCCATGCTGTTTTGCTTGTTAGACCACCTAAATGGCCTCGAATAAATAAATGGACCACACTGGGATGATCCTCAACCCCCCTGGAATGCCCCGGTCAATTTTTAGCCCACGACACCCTCGAATCCCGGTCCCACCCCAGAAATCGAGGGTTATAGCACATCAATTTTGCTCGAAAATGCCCCGGTCACGCTATTTCTCCCATTTGACCTCCCAAATCACCTTGAATAAATAAACAAACCTCACTAGAATGATCCGCAACCTCCCTGGAATACCCTGATCGATTTTTGATACACGACACCCCCAAACCTCGAACCCAACCCCAAAACTGCAGGCTATAACACATCAAATTGGCTTGAAAATACACCATTTGAGCTGCTTCTCCCATTTAACTACCCAAATAGCCTCGAATAAATAAACGGACCATCTTGGGATGATCCCCAACCTCTCTAGCACGCCCCGTCGATTTTTATCCTATGAAACTTCCAAATCCCAGGCCCATCCCCAAATCCGTGGGATATTGCACACCAATTTGGCCCAAAAATACCCCATTCGCACCGTTCTGCCTGTTTAACAACCCAAATGGCCTTGAATAAATAAAAAAACCACACTGGGATGATCCTTAACCTCTTTAACATGCCTCGGTCAATTTTTGGCCCACGGCACCCCAAAACCCCAGGCTCAACCCCAAAACTACGGGCTATAGCACATCGATTTGGCCCAAAAATGCCTCATTGGTAGTGTTTTGCCTGTTTCACTGACTAGATGGCCTCGAATGAATAAACGTACCATACTAGGATGATTCCCAATCTCCCAGGCATGCCCCAATTGATTTTTGGTATACAACACCCTAGACCCCAGGCCCACCCCCAAAACTGTAGGCTATAGCATACCGATTTGGTCCGAGAAAACCTCATTCATGTAGTTTCACCCATTTCACCACCTAAATTGCCTCTAATAAATATATGGACCACACTGGGATGATCCCCAACCTCCCTGGCATGCCCCGATCGATTTTCGGCCCACAACACCCCTGGAGCTCGGGCCTACCCTTAAAACCATGTGCTATAGCACATCGATTCGGCCCAAAAATGCCCCGTTCATGCCATTTCACCCTTTGGACCACCCAAATGGTCTCCAACATATAAATAGACCATACTGGGATGATCCCTAACTTTCCTGGCATGCCCCAATCGATTTTCGGCCCATGGCACACCTAGACCCCGGACTCACCCCCAAAATTGTAGGCTATAGCACACCGATTTATCCTAAAAATGCTCCGTTCATGCTGAAACCGTGGGTTATAGCACACCGATTAGGCTCAAAAATGCCCCGTTCGCACCATTTCGCCCGTTTAACCACCCAAATAGACTCGAACAAATAAGCGGACCACACTGGGATGATCCCCAATCTCCCCGAAATGCCTCAATTAATTTTCGACCCACGACATACCCAAACCCCAGGCCCACTCCAAAAATAGTGGGCTATAGCTCACCGATTTAGCCCGAAAATGCGTCGTTGGGCTATAGCACACCGATTTAGCCCGAAAATGCATCGTTCGTGCCGTTTTGCCCGTTTACCACCCAAATAGCCTCGAATAAATAGATGGACCACACTGGGATAATCCCCAACCTCCCTGCACGCCCTAGTTGATTTTTTGCCCACGGAACCCCCAGAACTCAGGCGCAGCCCCAATACTATGGGCTATAGCACAATGATTTATCCCAAAAATGTCTCATTCGTGCCGTTTGACCAGCCAAATGGATTCGAATAAATAAATGGACCACACTGATATGGTCCCCAACCTCCCTGGCGCGACCCAATCGATTCTAGGCCTACGACACCCTCGGACGCTGGGCCCACCTTTAAAACCATGGGCTATAGCACACCAATTTGGCTCGAAAATGCCCCGTTCATGCTATTTTGCCCGTTTAACCACCACATTGGCCTTGAATAAATAAATGGACCACATTAGGACAGTACCTAACCTCTCTGGCATGCCCTAATCAGTTTTTCGCCTATGCTACCCCCGAACCCCGGGCCCACCCCTAAAATCGTGGGCTATAGTACACCGATTTGGCCTGAAAATGCCCTTTCTTACCGTTTCTCCCATTTGACCACCCTAATGGCCTCGAGTAAATAAACGGGCCACACTGGGACGATCCTAAAACTCCCTGGCACTCCCCGATCGATTTTATCACCACGACACCCCAAACCTCTGGCCCATCCCCAAAATCGTGGGCTATAGCTCACCGAATTGGCCCCAAAAATCCTCCATTCACGCTGTTTTGCCCGTTTAACCACCCAAATGGCTGTGAATAAATAAATGGACCATACTGGGATGATCCCCAACCTCTTTGGCAATCCCCGGTTGATTTTTGGCCCACGACACCCCTAAAAATATGCTATGGCACATCAATTTGGGCCGAAAATACCCCGTTTATGTCGTTTGACCTCCCAAATGGCCTCAAATAAATAAACGGACCACACTGGGATGATCACCAGGCCCAACCCCAAAACTGCAGGCTATAGCACATCGATTTAGCCTAAAAAATGCCTCATTGGTAGTTTTTCGCCTGTTTTACCGACTAGATGGCCTCGAATGAATAAACGGACCATACGTGGATGATTCCCAACCTCCCTGGCATGCCCCGATCAATTTTTGGTGCACGACACCCTAGACCCCGGGCCCACCCCAAAAACCGTATGGTATAGTTGACCGATTTGGTTTGAGAAAACCTCGTTCGTACAGTTTCACCCATTTCACCACCCAAATTGCCTCGAACAAATAAATGGACCATCCTGGGATGATCTTCAACCTCTCTGGCATGCCCCAATCGATTTTTGGCCAATGACACCCCCGGACCCTAGGCTCACCCTCAAAACCATATGCTATAGCACAGCGATTTGGCCCGAAAATGCCCCGTTCATGCCATTTCTCCCTTTGGACCACCCAAATGGTCTCTAATATATAAAAGGACCATACTGGAAAGATCCCCAACCTCCCTGGAATACCCCAATCAATTTTCGGCCCAAGGCACCCTCGAAACCCGGACCTACCTCCAAAATCATAGGCTATAGCACACTGATTTGTCCCAAAAATGCCCCGTTCATGCCGAAACTGTGGGCTATAGCATACCAATGTGGCTAAAAAATACCCCGTTTGTGCCGTTTCGCCTGTTTGACCACCCAAATTGCCTCGAATAAATAAACAGACCACACTGGGATGATCCCCAAACTCCCTGGCACACCCTAGTTGATTTTTGGCCCACGGCACCCCTGGAACCCAGGCCCACCCCCAATACCGTGGGCTATAGCGCAATGATTTATCCCAAAAATACCGCATTTGCGTCGTTTGACCAGCTAAATGGCTTCGAATAAATAAATGGACCACACTGGTATGGTCCACAACCTTCCTGGCATGACCCGGTCGATTCTTGTCCCACGACACCCTCAAACGTCCGGCGCACCCCTAAAATCGTGGGCTATAGCACACCAATTTAGCTAGAAAATGCCCCGTTCATGATATTTTGCCTGTTTGACCACCCAATTAGCCTCGGATAAATAAATGGACCACACTAGGATAGTCCCCAACCTCCCTGGTAAGCTTCGATCAGTTTTTGGCCCACGGTATCCCCATACCTCGGGCCCAAACCTAAAATTAATTTAGCCCAAAAATGCCCTTTCGTACCATTTCACCCATTTGACCAACCTAATAGCCTTGAATAAATAAACGAACCACACTGGATAATCCTAAAACTCCCTGGCACTCCCCGATCGATTTTAGCCCCATGGTATCCTAAACCCCAGGCCCACCCCCAAAATCGTGGGCTATAGCACACCGATTTGGCCTTAAAATCCCCAATTCATCCTGTTTTGCCCATTTGACCACTCAAATAGCCGCTAATAAATAAATTGACCACACTGGGATGATCCCCAACCTCCATGGAAATCCTCGATTGATTTTTGGCCTATGGCACCTAGGAAAATGTGCTATAGCACATCAATTTAGGTAGAAAATTCCTCGTTCACATCCTTTGACCACCCAAATGGCCTCGAATAAATAAACGAACCACACTGGAATGATCCCTAGGAAACCATGGGCTATAGCACACCGATTTGGCCCAAAAATGCCTTATTCGCGTCGTTTCGTATGTTTGACCAACAAAATGGCCTCGAATAAATAAACGAACCATACTAGAACTATCCTCAACCTTCCTGGCGTGCCTCGATAGATTTTGAAACTCATGGCACCCCCGAACCTTGGGCCCACCCTAATATCATGGGCTATAGCACACCGATTTGGCCCAAAAATGCCCCATTTCCGTCGTTTTAACCATTGGACCACCCAAATAGCCTCGAATAAATAAATAGACCATACTGGGATGATCCTCAACCCCTCTAGCAAGACCTGGTCAATTTTTAGCCGACGACACCCTCGTACCCTAGGCCCACCCCCAAAACAGTGGGCTATAACACACCAATTTGGCTCAAAAATACCCCATTTGTGCTGTTTTGCCCATTTGACCACCAAAATGGCCTTGAATAAACAAGTGGACCACACTGGGATGATCCCACCCTAGAATGCCCCAATTTATTTTCTGCCTACGGCATCCCAGACCCCAGGCCCACCCTTAAAATCGTGGGCTATAGCACACCGATTTTGCTCGAAAAAGCCCTGTTCGTCCTGTTTGGCCCGTTTGACCACCCAAATGATGTTGAATAAATAAAAGAACCACACTGGGATGATCCCCAACCTCCTGGAATGTGCCGTTCAATTTTTGGCCCACGGAAGCCCCGGACCCTAGGCCCACCCACGCAACCGTGGCCTATAGCAAATCAATTTTGCCCGAAAATACTCTATTCACGTTGTTTCGCCTATTTGACCACCTAAATGGCCTCGAATAAATAAAAAAACCATACTAGGATGATCCCCAACCTCCCTGGCATGCCTCGGTTAATTTTTGGCACACGGTACCCCCAAACCCTGGGCCTACCCCAAAAACCGTGGGCTATAGCACACCGATTTGGCTAAAAAATGCCCCATTCGAGCCGTTTCGCCCGTTTGACCACCCAAATGGCCATAAATAAATAAATGGACCATACTGGGATGATCCCCAACCTCCATCACATGCCTTGGTTGATTTTCAGCCCACAATACCCTCAGACCCCAGGCCCACCCCCAAAACCGTGGGATATAATACACTGATTTTGCCCGAAAATTGTTCGTTCGCGCCATTTCACCCGTTTGACCACCTAAGTAGCCTTGAATAAATAAATGGACCAAACTGGGACAATCACAATCTCCCTGGCATGCCCCAGTCAATTTTCAGCCAACGGCACCCCCGGACCCCATGCCCACCGTCAAAATCGTGGGCTATAGCACACTGATTTGGCCCGGAAAGGCCCCGTTCATATTGTTTCGCCCGTTTAACCATACAAATGGCCTCGAATAAATAAAAGGACAACACTGGGACGATCGCAAACCTCCCGGCACGCCCCGGTCAATTTTCAACCCACGGCACCTCAGACCCCAAGCCCATCACCAAACTCGTGGGCTATAGCACACCAATTTAGCCTGAAAAATGCTCCGTTCGCATTGTTTTGCCCATTTGATCACCCAAATAGCCTGAAATAAATAAATAGACAAACTGAGATGATCCCCAACCTCCTTGGCATGCCTCGATCGATTTTCGGCCCACGACACTCCTAAACCCCGCACACCAATTTAGCTCGAAAAAGCCTTGTTCGCTCTGTTTCGCCCGTTTGACCATCCAGATGGCCTCAAATGAATAAAATAACCACACTGGGATGATCCCCAACCTCTCTGGCATGCCCCAAAGAATTTGGCTCGAAAATGCCCCATTCGAGCCATTTCTCCTGTTTGACCACCCAAATGGCCTTGAATAAATAAATGGACCATACTGGGATGATCCCCAACCCCTATCGCATGCCCCAATAGATTTGTGGCCCATGACACCCCCGAACCTCGGGCCCACCCCCGAAACCGTAGGCTACAGCTCAACGATATGGGTAGAAAATGCCTCATTCGCGTCGTTTCGTCCGTTTGACCACCTAAATGGCCTCAAATAAATAAACGGACCACACTGGGACTATGTCCAACCTCCTTGGCATGCCCCAATAAATTTTTGACCCACGAAAGCCCTGGACCCTAAGCCCACCACCAAAATCGTGGGCTATAGCACATCTATTTTGCCCAAAAATGCCTTGTTCGAGCCGCTTTGCCTGTTTGACTACAAAAATAGCCTGGAATAAATAAATAGACCACACTGGAACTATCCCCAACCACCCTGGCATGCCTCGATCAATTTTTGACCCATGATACCCTCGGACCTCGGGTCCAACCCCAAAATCGTGGGTTGTAGCACACCGATTTGGCTCGAAAATTTCTCATTCATGTTGTTTCGTCCGTTTGACCACCCAAATGGCCTCGAATGAATGAACAAACTACATAGAGATGATCCCCAACCTCCCTGACATGCCCTGGTTGATTTTTGGCCCATGGAACCCCGAACCCCAGGCCCACCCCCAAAACCATGGGCTATAGCTCATCGATTTGGCTCGAAAACACCCCGTTTGCGCCGTTTCACCTGTTTGACCACCCAAATAGCCTCGAATTAATAAACGAACCATACTGGGACTATCCCTAACCTCCCTGGCATGCCCCGATAAATTTTGAGACCCACAAAACCCTCGAACCCCAGGCCCACCCCTAAAATCGTGGTCTATAGCACACTGATTTAGCCTGAAAATGTCTCGTTCGCGCCGTTTAGACCGTTTGACCACCTAAATAGACTCGAATAAATAAACAGACAATAATAGGACAATCCAAACCTCCCTGGAATGCCCCAGTCAATTTTTGGCCCATGACACCCTTTGACCCCGAGCCCACCCCCAAAATTGTGGGCTACAACACATCGATTTGGCCCAAAAATGCCCCATTCGTGCGGTTTCACATTTTTTCCCACCTAAATAGCCTTTAATAAATAAATAGACCAAATTGGGATGATAACAACCTCCCTGGCTTGCCCCAGTTGTTTTTCAGCCAACAGCAGCCCCGAACCCCGGGCCCACCCCCAAAACCATGGGCTATAGCATACCGATTTAGCCCGAAAATGTCCCATTTGCGCCGTTTTGCCCATTAAACCACCCAAATGGCCTCAAATAAATAAACGAAACATACTGGGAGGATCCCAAATCTCCCTGGCATGCCCTGATCGATTTTTGACCCATAATACCCCCAGACCCTAGGCTCCCCCCCAAAATCGTGGGCTATAGCACATTGATTTATCCCAAAATTGCCCTGTTCGCATCGTTTTGACCGTTTGACCACCGAAATGGCCTCAAATAAATAAACGGACCAAACAGGGATGATCCTCAACCTCCCTAGCATGCCTCGATCGATTTTTGGCCTACGACGCCCTCAACCTGTGGGCTATAGCACACCAATTTAGCTCGAAAATACCTTGTCGTGCAGTTTTGCCTGTTTGACCACCCAGATGGCCTCAAATGAATAAACGACCCACACTGGGAAGATCCCCAACCTCCCTGGCATGCCTCGAATGATTTTTGGCCCATGGCACCTCCGAAACCGGGGGCCACCCCTGAAACCGTGGGCTATACCACACCGATTTTGCCCAAAAATGACCTATTTTTACCGTTTTGCTCGTTTGACCTCCCAAATGGCCTCGAATAAATAAAAAGACCACACTAGAATGATCCCAACCTCCCTGGCATGCCTCCATCTATTTTAGGCTCATGAAACCCTTAGATCCCAGGCCCACCCCTAAAACCGTGGGCTATATAGCACACCAATTTGGGCCAAAAATGCCCCGTTCACGCCGTTTCACCCATTTAACATCTCAAAAGGCCTCACATAAATAAACGGACCATACTAGAATGATCCCCAACCTCCCTGGCATACCCCGATCAATATTTGGTGTATGGAACCCCCAGACCCTGGGCCCACCCCTAAACCGTAGGCTATAGCACACCGATTTAGCTTTAAAATGCCCCGTTTGAGCTGTTTCGCCTATTTGACCACCCAAATGACCTAAAATAAATAAATGGACCACACTGGGATGATCCCCAACCTCCCTATCATGCCCCAGTCGATTTTCAGCCCACAAAACCCCCGAATCCCAAGCCCACCCCCAATCCATGGGCTATTGCACAGCGATTTGGCTAAAAAAATGCCCCGTTCACACCGTTTTATCTGTTTGACCACCCAAATGGCCTTGAATAAATACACGAACCACACTGGGATTATCCCCAATCTCCTATGCACGCCCTAATTGATTTTTGTCCCATGCTACCCTCAAACCCCGGGTCCATCCCTAAAACAATGGGCTATAGCTCACCGATTTGGCCTAAAAATATCTTGTTCACACTATTTCGCCCGTTTACCACCCAAATGGCCTCGAATAAATAAACGGACCATACTGGGATGATTCCCAACCTCCCTGACATGCCCCAGTCAATTTTTGGCCCATGGTACCTAGAACCCCAGGCCCCCACCCAAAACCACGGGCTATAGCACACCAATTTAGCCCGAAAACCCCTTATTCGCGGTGTTTCACCCGTTTGACCACCCAGATGGCCTCAAATGATTAAATAGACCACACTGGGATGATCTCCAACCTGCTTGGCACACCTTGGTCAATTTTTAGCCCATGACACCCTCGGACGCTAGGTCCACCCCCAAAATCATGGGCTTTAGCACACCGATTTGGCTCGAAAATGCCCCGTTCTCGCCGTTTTGCCATTTTAACCTCCCAAATTGCTTTGAATCAGACTGGGATGATCTCCAACCTCCCTGGCACACTCTGGTCAATTTTAGGCAAATGACAACCCCGGACCCCAGACCTACCCTTTAAATCGTGGGCTATAGCACACTAATTTGACCCGAAAATGCCCTGTTCGCATTGTTTGGCCACTAAAATGGCCTTGAATAAATAAACGTACCACACTGGGATAATCCCCAACCTCCCTGGCATGCCGTGATCGATATTCAGCCCACGGTAGCTTCGGACCCTGGGCCAACATCCAAAACCATGGGCTATAGGAAACCGATTTGGCCTTAAAATACCCCGTTCATGCCGTTTCACCCATTCGACCACCCAAATGGCCTCAAATAAACAAACGGACCACACTGAAATGATCCCCAACTTACCTGGCATGCCTCGGTCAATTT
>JAPEIP010000009.1:4529147-4542794 GCA_026120095.1 Capsicum chinense
TGACCACCCAAATAGACGCGAATAGATAAAAAAACCATACTGGGATGATCCCCAATTTACCAGGCATAACTCGGTCAATTTTCAACCCACGACACCCCCGAACCCCAGGCCCACCCCCAAAACCGTGGACTATAAAACACCAATTTGGCCCAAAAATGCATTGTTCATGCCTTTTGCCAGTTTGACCACCCAAATAGCCTCGAATAAGTAAACTAACCACATCGGGATGATACCTAACCTCCCTGGCACACCCAGTTGATTTTTAGCCCACAATACCCCCAGACCCCGGGCCCACACATAAAACCGTGGGCTAGCACACTGATTTGTCCCAAAAATACCCCATTCGCACTGTTTGAATAGCCAAATGGCTTCGAATAAATAAACGAACCACACTGGGATGGTACCCAACCTCCCTGGAACGACCCATTCAATTTTTGGCCCACAGCATCCCCGAACGCTAGTCCCACCCCTAGAACCATGGGCTATAGCACATAGATTTGATTCAAAAATGCCCCATTCATGCCGTTTCTCCCATTTGACCACCCAAATAGCCTTGAATAAATTAAAAAACAATACTAAGATGGTCCCAAACCTCCATGGCATGCCCTGATTAGTTTTTAGCTTACGTTACCCCCAGAACCCGGGCCCACCCCCAAAATCTTTGGCTATAGCACACTGATTTGGCCTGAAAATACCCTTTCATATCATTTTGCCTGTTTTACCACCCTAATGGCCTTGAACAAATAAAAAGACCACATTTGGATGATCCCAAACCTCCTTGTCACTCCTCGGTCAATTTTAGGCCTACAGCACCCCAGACCCTAGGCCCAGCCCCAAAATCGTAGGCTATAGTACATAGATTTGGATCAAAAATCCACCGTTCATGTCGTTTCACCAGTTCAACCACCTCACTGGGACAATCCCCAACCTTCCTTGCAATCCTCGGTTGATTTTAGGCGAACGGCACCCCCAAAACTGTGGGCTATAGCACACTTATTTGGGTCGAAAATACCCCGTTCGCATCGTTTGACCTCCCAAATGGCCTCAAATAAATAAACGGACCATGCTGGGATTATCCCCAACCTCCCTGGCATGCCTTGGTCAATTTTTGGCCCACGACACCTCAAACCCTGGGCCCATCCCTAAAACCGTGGGTTATAGCACACCGATTTTGCCTGAAAATGCCCTGTACACATCATTTCACTCATTTGACCACCCAAATGGCCTTGAATAAATAAACGGAACACACTGGGACTATCCCCAACCTCCCTAGAATGACCCGATTGATTTTGCAACCCATGGCACCCTTGAACCCCGAGCCCACCCCCAAAATTATGGGCTAGAGCACACAAATTTGGCCTATAAATTCTCCATTCATGCCGTTTTGATTGTTTACCACCCAAATGGCATCAAATAAATAAACGAACCACACTAGGATGATCCCCAACCTCCCTGGGATGCCTCAATTGATTTTCATCCCACGACGCCCTTGAATCCCGAGCCCACCCTGGAACCGTGGGTTATAGAACACCGATTTGGCCCAAAAATGCCCCGTTCGGGCTGTTTCGCCTGTTTAACCACCCAAATGTCCTTGAATAATTAAATGAACCATATTAGGATAATTCCAAACCTCCTTGGCATGCCTCGGTCTATTTTTGACCCATGGCACCCCATACCCAAGGCCCATCCCCAAAACCGTGGGCTATAGCACACCAATTAAGCTCAAAAATGCCCCGTTCACGTCGTTTTTCTTGTTTGACCATCTAAATGGCCTTGAATAAATAAACGGACAAAACTGGGATGATGCCCAACCTCCTTGGCACACCTTGGTCAATTTTTGGCCTACGATACCCATGAATCCCGCGCCTACCCCCAAAACCATGGGCTATAGCTCACCAATTTGTCCCAAAAATGACTCGTTCACACTTTTTTTCTTATTTGACTACCCAGATGGCCTCGAATGAATAAATGGACCACACTGGGACGATCCCCAACTCCCTGGCATGCCCCGGTTAATTTTTGGCCCACCGCATCCCCAGACCCCGAGGCCAGCCCCAAAATCGTGGGATATAGCACACCGATTTGGCGCAAAAATGCTCCGTTCATGCCATTTTGCCCGTTTGACCACCTAAATAGCCTCGAATAAATAAACAACCCACAATGGAATGATCCCTAACCTCCCTGGCATGCCCCGGTCTATTTTTAGCCCACAACACCCTCGAATCTTGGGCCTACTCCCAAAACCGTGGGCTATAGCAAATTGATTTAGCTCTAAAATGTCCCGTTCATGTTGTTTCACCCGTTTGGCCTCCCAAATAGCCTCTAATAAATAAACGGACCATACTGGGACGATTCCTAACCTCCCTGGCATGCCCTAGTCAATTGTTGGCCCACGGAAACCCCGAACCCCAGTCCCACCCCTATAATCATGGGTTACCGCACACTTATTTGGACCAAAAATGCCCCGTTTATGCCGTTTCGCCTGTTTAACCACCCAAATGGCCTTGAATAAATAAACGAACCACACTAGGACAATCCCTAACCTCCCTGGCAAACACCAATCAATTTTTGGCCCACGACACCCCGAGACCTCAGCCCACCCCCGAAACCATGGTTTATAGCACATCAATTTAGCCCAAAATGCCCTATTTCGCCTGTTTAACCACCCAAATGGTCTCAAATAAATAAATGGACCACACTGGGATGATCCTCATCCTCCCTGGCATGCCCTAATCAATTTTTAGCCCATGGAACTTTCAGACTCGAGCCTACCCCCGAAACTGTGGGCTATAACTCACCAATTTGGCCCAAGAATGCCCCGTTCATTCCATTTCACCCGTTTGACCACCGAAATGGCCTTAAATAAATAAACGGACCACGTTGGGATAATCCCCAACCTCCCTGTCATGCCCCGGTCAATATTTGGCCCATAAAAACCCCGGACCCCGGGCTTACCCTTAAAACTGTGGGCTATAGCATACCAATTTGGCCTAAAAAAGCCCTATTTATGCTATTTTACCTTTTTGACCACACAAATGGCCTCGAATAACTAAATAAACCATACTAAAATGATTTCCAACCTCCCTGGCATTCCCTCACGACACCCTCGGGCCTACCCCTAAATTGTGGGCTATAACACATTGATTTGGCCTAAAAATGCCTCGTTTATGCTATTTTGCCCATTTGACCACCCAAATGGCCTTGAATAAATAAACGAGCCATACTGGGATAATCCCCAACCTCCCTGGCACTCCCTAGTTGATTTTTGACCCACGGCACCCCCAACCCCACCCCCAAAACCATGGGCTATAGCACACTGATTTAGTTCGAAAATGCCTCATTTGCCATTTTGCCTAATTGACCACCCAAATAGCCTCAAATAAATAAACAGACCATACTGGAATGATCCCCAACCTACCTGGCACTCTTCGATCAATTTTCAGCCCATGACAGCTCCGGACCTCGGGTCCACCCCCAAAATCCTAGGCTATAGCACATCGATTTGTCTTGAAAATGTCCCGTTCACGCTGTTTTGCCTATTTGAACACTTAAATAATCTCGAATAAATAAACAAACCATACTGGGATGATTTTAAACCTCCCTGGAATACCCCAATTAATTTTTGGCCCACGACACCCCGAGCCCACCCCTAAACCGTGGTCTATAGCATACCGATTTGGCTAAAAAATACCCCATTTGCACCGTTTTGCCCATTTGACCACTGATGTATGAGCAGATGCTAACACATTTGAGGATTTTAACTCTAAATAATTGCTAAGTCTTAAGTAACTTTTGGTTGTTTTTGATCACTTTCTTGTGATATTGCAGTGTAGCAAGGATGTGATAAAAACATTGGAAAGATGAACAAAATAAGTAAAATTTGGTACAAGTGAGCTGATATGAGTCTGATGGAATTTCTTGCAAGCCGTCAGAGATGTGGTAAGCTACCAAAAAAAGGCGTCAAGAAGAACAATAAAGAAGAGGTGTTGGACGAGGGTGATGACATTCTCAATATGTCATCACAAGTATGGTAAGCCATCAGAAGATGTCGTCAAGTGGGATAGAACATGGTGAAATAAGCTGAAGGTCTGACGATATTTGCTACACGCCGTCACTCCTCTTGTAAGCCATCGGAGGACATCATCAGAGTGAGGTAGAACAGGTTAAGAAGGCACGACTTCTGACGACATATCTGAGACGCCATCAGAAGCTTGACGATCAACACCAATATACCGTTACCTAAATCCGAGCCCAGCTGTGATTTTGTTATTTTATTTCCTTAATTAGGCTTTAGTATAAATATCATCTTTTAGGGTTTTTAAAGGGGGTTTCATAATTCATCTATCAGACATCAACTCTAAGAAGAGAGACCCGTATTTTTGCTCTCTTTCACAAAATATTCTTGTATTTTTGTATCAACTATTTTTGGGGTTTCTACCCTATGATTAAATCGGAGGAACTACTTGTTGTTTTCTATCCATTAGTAAGTTTATCATTATAATCATGAATTCAACTTGTTATTTTGTCCATCAAATCATGAGCATCTAATTTCATTATCCGGAGTTATGGGATCCAGGGATTAGGGTTTGATATAATACTAGGTATTTAGTGGATTCAAAAAGTAGTGGAACATCTTGAAATTCTATTGTTTTAACTGAAATCTAGTGGTTGCAAACATTAGGTTATGTCTTAGGTTTTATTTGCTTCTAACGGAGATACAGACTAGAGGACGTAAATTATCAATAGGGACTCGGAAGATACCAACCTTCTGTTTAATGATTAATGTCATAAATGGATTAATCTACCTGAGATAACATCCTATTGGAAATAGATAAGTTATCTAAGTTTGATAGAATTAGATAATAAATTGTCTGGTGAGGTCGAGAGATAAGTCAGATAGTATAATCATCAGGGATATTTTGCTGTTCTAATCATTCCGAGAATCTCTAGCATTACCTAGTATCTATCAATTCCCAAAACCTTTGGTGAACATAGCTCTGGTTTCCCTATTTATATTGGTTACAAACACTAAAATATTGAAAGTGACAATTAACTCTCTATGAAACTTAAAACCCCTAATTTATATTTTCATACCATTTGTTTGAATTGAACTTGTAGCTATAACTTCAAATTAGCTTAATCGCCACTCACATTGTTCTCTGTGGATTCGACCCCGACTCCGAAGTTGGGTAAATATATTAACGACGATTGCCTTACGCTAATTTGAGGTGTAAGTTGAGCATTATCAAAATTGGTGCCGTTGCCGGGGAACAATTTGGTGTATTGAGTTAGTTTGGAATTTTAGCCTACTTGCTTGAATTCAAACTTGTAAATATTTTTTTTAGTTTTCTTTTATTTCTTGTGTTAGGTAGATTTTTATTATAATTTACTTATTACTATGGCATCTTGGAATGAACATGAGTTTGGTGGTTGGAAATTGTATCTTGATGATCCATGTCCATATTATGATGGACCTCACTTTTGGCAAGATTGTAAATATGCTCCTCGAAGAGAGATGTGTGCACTATCTCCAGCCTACTGGGAGTATAATTGTTCTTTATGTGGTGGTCAAGATGAACATTGAGTGATTGCCCAAATGCCCTCTCCCCCTATTGCGCTAACCCAAGTTTTAGTTCTTTTTATAAGTATGACAGGTCTTATGGTCAAGAAAAGGAAGAATAAAGCACTGGAAAGAGTGACATTGAAGCTATGCTTTAACTAATTTTGGATCATACAGACATAATTAATGATACCATATATGACATACGTCAAGACATTAGGGCATTTAACGAGGAAAGAAAAAGGATTGAAGAGATGGATATCGATGTCAGTCATCCAAAACACTTTTCTACATTATGTTTAGATGATATCTTGTCTGTGGAATTATTTAAAATAATGAAAGAGTGTGAGATGAAGAGCAAGTTTTCTAAACTGATGATGATCTTGATGTTGATCAACCCTTGGAGATTTCCCAACCAATCGAACCAACCATAAGGGATGATGCCAAGATTGAGGGAATGGTGCTAGAGGAAAAAGAAGAAGCCAAGCCAATCTTTTATGAAGACTCTAGCCCAATTCAAAGTAAAAATGTTAAGAAGATGAATAAAAGTGAGTGTGTAGAGGATAATGTAAATTTTGAAGTAGGATTTGTTGGGCCACACTCGAAGCATTTTTCCACATTATGTTTAGATGATATCTTATCTGTGGAATCATTTAAAATAGTGGAAGACTGTGAAGATGAGGAACAAGAATCCTATATTATTTATTTTACACTTGATAAGCAACACAAAAACACACCTCAGTTTAAAGGTGAGTTGTTTACCATGCATCATCCATTACTCGGCTTCTTAATCTTTGTACCAACTCCCTATGAGCGAGGCAAGAAGATGGACTCTATGTTAGGGGTGAAATTTATATCTTCAAGGTGGAGGAAAAAGCTAAGTTGGGTCATGCCGCGATGTTAAACTTGGCGCTTCTTGGGAGGCAACCCAAGGTATTTTGTTGTTTGTATTCGTATTATATGATTGACGTCAGATCTTCATACCCATGATGTCACAAGTATATTTATAGCTCTCTTGTTTTGATTTGACGTATTAGGAATAATGCATGATATTAAGTTAAGGGTGGGGGTACTTGTGGGTGTTGATGTCCTCCTGGGGTTTTTGTTGTCGTGTCTTTTTTCCCCGGAGTCTTGTTCCTAGTAGAGCCGGCATGTTTAGGCGTATTATTTTTCTTTGTTATGTGTTGTGGTTAACTAGGAGAAAACTAAGTATCTACAGTAGTTGACATAATTTTTATTAATTTTTCTTGGAATGGTAACTACCTCTCCAATTGTCTATGTGGTAGCTGTGTGAATTACATTCATATGTAACCACTGTGCATCTTGTTATGGCATTATATTTTAGTTTCTTGGTAATCACTGCTAACAATTGCACGAACGGAATGAGTAGTAGCTGGTAATACACTTGTGTGCCATGTGTGTGTGAGAGATATTACTCAGTTCCCTTTGTACTGCCGAATCTAGAACTTTCCCGGTTCATCTTACCATAGTTGAAAGATAGGGGTTATGAAAGAATCATAAGATGTTTTTGAATTTAAGTCACTATTAGCCTAAATGACCTTCCTCTAATACATGATATCCCTTGATACCAGTTTGAGCCTTAATTGACCATTTTTCTTTCTATGATACCTATCACCTTCCCTTTTTAAATCATAATGAACCTGTTTTGGCCCTGGTCCTCCTTGGACACTGTGCAGCTTGACTTAGGCAAACATCCTAAGTTGAGGGTGGCTATCATAGGGGTGCGTGATGTAAATTGGGTATACAGACGGGTAGAGTAGAAGAAAAAGAATAAGTGAAAAAGAAATAGAAAATTGGGTGGTGGTGAAAAAGAGCAAGAAAAGAAGTTTTTTTTAATAAAAAGAATAACCATACCCATTCTGAATGTGTAATAAAGAGAAAAAGAAAAGAAAAAAAGAGAGAAAAAGAGTTTAATAAGTGGACCCCATAAGTTAAGGTAGTTCCAAGGAGGTTAGTTACTCTAAATACCATCTAATATCATACCATCCCCTAGCCTATGTTACATCCCAAAGAAAGACCTATAGTGATCCTAGCTTACCGGTCTGGACACTTTTGTAATGACGATAAGGGCAAGCATATGGTATTTGGCATGCATTGGTTTGAACTTCATTCTGAGAGTGAGTGATTTTGTGATTATCCTTTTGCTTATATTGTGACTTTTCATGAGAAAAAAAAAAGAAGGGAAATTCTTTGTTGTGAGGGCACACTAGTATGTTGCTAGGTGACTTACTTGTTTGAGTAGTGTCATATTTACATAAGAATAATTGTTAGTACTTAGTTGATGCCATGGTTATAATCATTTGTGTTACATTGCTGCTTTTCAACCAGATACACAATAGTTTAAATTGGTTGACTTTGGAGGTGGTAACTGAGTTTTGAGCTAAAATGGTTGTTGACTGCTGAATGTTCTTTGTATTCTCTTAGTTAGTTTGTTGCTTGAGGACAAGAAATTGTTTTAAGTTGAGGGTGTTGATATGTGAGAAAATGCTAACACATTTTAGGCTTTTAACTCTAAATAATTGCAAAGTCTTAAGCAACTTTTGGTTGGTTTTGATCGTTTTCTTATGATATTGTAGTTGTAGCAAGGATGGGAGGAAAACATAGGAAAGATGAACCAAATAAGTAAAATCTGGTATAAGTGAGCTGATATGAGTCTGACAAAATTTCTTGCAAGCCGTCAGAGATATGGTAAGCTACCAGAACAAGGCGTCAGGAAGAACAGTGAAGAAGAGTTGCTGGATGAAGGTGACGACATTCTCAATATGTCGTCACAAGTGTTGTAAACCGTCAAAAGATGCCGTTAAGTGGGACAGAACATGGTGAAATAAGCTGAAGGTCTGACAACATTTGCTACACACCGTCACTCCTCTGGTAATCCATCGGAGGACATAGTCAGAGTGAGGTAGAACAGGTTAATAAGGCATGACTTCTGATGACATATCTGAGACGCCGCCAGAAGCCTGACGAACAACACCAATATGCCGTCACCTAAATTCGAGCCCAGCTGTGATTTTGTTATTTTATTTCCTTAATTAAGCTTTAGTATAAATAGCATCTTTTAGGGTTTTTAAAGGAGGTATTCATAATTCATCTATCAGACATCAACTCTAAGAAGAGAGACATGTATTTTTGTTCTCTTTCATAAAATATTCTTATATTTTCGTATCAACTATTTTTAGGGTTTCTACCTTGTGATTAAATCGGAGGAACTACTTGTTGTTTTCTATCCATTCGTAAGTTTATCATTATAATCATGAATTCAACTTGTTATTTCATCCATCAAATCATGAGCGGCTAATTTCATTAGCCGGAGTTATGGGATCCATGGATTAGGGTTTGATATGATACTAGGTGTTTAACGGATTCAAAAAGTAGTGGAACAGCTTGAAATTCTGTTGTTTTAACTGAAATCTAGTGGTTGCAAACATTAGGTTATGCCTTAGGTTTTATGTGCTTCTAATGGAGAAATAGACTAGAGGACGTGAATTATCAACAGGGACTCGAAAGCTACCAACCTTCTGTTTAATGTCTACTGTCGTAACTTGATTAATCTACCTGAGATAACATCCTATTGGAAATAGATAAGCTATCTAAGTTTGAGAGAATTAGATAATAAATTGTCTGGTGAGGTCGAGAGATAAGTCAGATAATATAATCGCCAGGGATATTCTGCTGTTCTAATCATTATGAGAATCTCTAGCATTACCTAGTATCTGTCAATTCCCAAAACCTTTGGTGAACATAGCTCTGGTTTCCCCATTTATCTTGGTTACAAACACAAAAATATTGAAAGTGACAATTAACTCTATATGAAACTTAAAGTCCCCAATTTATATTTTCATACCATTTGTTTAAATTGAACTTGTAACTATAACTTCAAATTAGCTTAATCGCCACTCATATTGTTCCCTGTAGATTCGACCCCGACTTCGAAGTTGGGTAAATATACTGACGATGACTGCCTTACACTAATTTAAGGTGAAAGTTGAGCATTATCAACCACCAAAATGGGCGCGAATAAATAAACAGCCCACACTGGGATGATCCCTAACCTTCCTAGCATGCCCCGATCAATTTTCGGCCTACGGCACCCCCGAACCCCGATCCCACCCCCAAATTATGGGCTATAGCGAACCGATTTGGACCAAAAATACCCAGTTCGCACCGTTTCTCCTGTTTGTCCACCCAAATGACATCGAATAAATAAACGGACCACACTGGGACGATCCCCAACCTCTTTGGCATGCCCCGGTTAATTTTTGGCCCACGACACCCCCGGACCCCAGGCCCAACCCTAAAACTGTCGGCTATAGAGTACTGATTTAGCCCGAAAATGCCCCGATTGCATCGTTTTGCCCGTTTGACCACCCAAATGGTGTCGAATAAATAAATGGACCACACTGGGATGATCCCCAACCTCCCTGGTATTCTTTGGTTGGTCCACGGCACCCCCGGACCCCAGGCTTATGCCTAAAACCATGGGTTATAAAACACCAATTTGGCCCTAAAATGAACCATCACGCTGTTTTGCCTATTTGACCACTCAAATAGCCTCGAATAAATAAACGGACCATACTAGGATGATCTCCAACCTCCCTGGCATGCCCCGATTGATTTTCGGCCCATGACTCCCCTGGACCCCGAGCCCACCCCCGAACCCGTAGGCTATAGCACACTGATTTGTTAAAAAATTACCCCGTTCACGTCGAAACCTTGGGCTATAGCACACCGATTTGGCTTGAAAATGCCCTATTCATGCCGTTTCACCCGTTTGGCCACCCAAATAGCCTCGAATAAATAAACGGACCACACTGGGATGATCCCCAACCTCCCTGGACTGCCCTGATTGATTATCAACCCATGGCACCCCCAAACCCCAGGCCCACCCCCAAAACGGTGGCCTATAGCACACAAATTTAGACCAAAAAAGCACCATTCGCGCCGTTTCATCCATTTGACTACCTAAATAGCCTCGAAATAATAAACGGACCACACTAGGATGATCCCCAACATCCCTGGCACGCCCTAGTCAATATTTGGCCCACGGAACCCCTGGAACACGGACCCACCCCCAAAGTCGTGGGCTATAGCACATTGATTTGTCTCGAAAATTCTCCATTCGCACCGTTTGACCAGCCAAATGGCCTCACATAAATAAATAGACCACACTGGGATGGTCCCCAACCTCCCTGGCATGACCTAGTTGATTTTTAGCCTATGGCACCCCCGGACCTTGGGCCCACCCCCAAAACTGTGGGCTATAGGACACCGATTTGTCTCGAAAATACCCCATTCGCGCCATTTCGCTCGTTTGACCAGCCAAATGGTGTCGAATAAATAAATAGACCACACTGGGATGATCCCAACCTCCCTGGAACACCCCAGTCAATTTTTGGCCCACGACACACCCAAACCCCAGGCCCACCCCCAAAACCGTGGGCTATACCATACCGATTTGGCCCAAAAATGCCCTATTCGTACCGTTTCGCCCGTCTGACCACCCAAATAGCCTTGAATAAATAAAAGAACCATATTAGGATGATCCCCAACCTCCATGGCATGCCTCGGTCGATATTAGGCCCACGGCAACCCCGGACCCTGGGCCCACCCTAAAAACGGTGGCATATAGCACACTGATTTAGCCCAAAAATGCCCCATTCATGCCGTTTCACCCATTTGACCATCGAAATAGCCTCGAATAAACAAATAGACCACACTGGGATGATCCTAAACCTCCCTAGCAATCCCCGATTGATTTTCAGCTAGCGGCACCCCCGAACCTCGAGCCCACCCCCAAAACTATGGGCTACAACACACCGATTTGGGTCGAAAATGCCCCATTCGTGTCGCTTAACCACCCAAATGGCCTCAAATAAATAAATGGACCATACTGGCATGATCCCTAACCTCCCTAGCATGCCCTGGTCGATTTTTGACCCACGACACCCCTGAACCCCAAGCCCACCCCCGAAACTATGGGCTATAGCACACCGATTTGTCCTGAAAACTCCCCATTCGTGCCATTTCGCATGTTTGACCACCCAAATGGCCTAGAATAAATAAACAAACCACACTGGGACTATCCCCAACCTCCCTGGCATGCCCCAATCAATTTTGTGACCCACGACACCTTCGGACCCTGGGCCCACCCGCAAAACCATAGGCTATAACAAATCGATTTAGCCTGAAAATGCCTCATTTGCACCATTTCAACTATTTGACCACCCAAATAGCCTCAAATAAATAAACAGACCACACTAGGATGATCCCCAACCTCCCTGGCATGCCCTTGTCAATTTTCAGCCCACGACACCCTCGGACCCTGGGCCCACCCCTGAAACGATGGGCTATAGCACACTAATTTTGTCCAAAAATGCCCTATTTGCATTGTTTTGCACATTTAACCACCTAAATAGCCTTGAATAAACAAACGAACCACACTGGGACAATCCCAACCTTCCTGGCTCACCTTTATTAATTTTTTGCCCTAGGCACCCCCAGACCCTGGGCCCACCCCTAAAACCGTGGGCTATAGCACACCGATTTGACTTGAAAATGCCCAGTTTGCACCGTTTCACCCATTTGACCACCCAAATTTCCTCTTCATGTTGTTTTGCCAGTTTGACCAGCCAAATAGCCTCAAATAAATAAACGGACCAAACTGGGACGATCTCCAACCTCCCTGGCATGGCCCAATCGATTTTCGACCCACAGCATCCCCAAAACTTGGGCCCACCCCTAAAACCATGGATTATAGCACACCGATTTATCTTGAAAATGCCTCATTCGTGCTTTTTTGCCTGTTTGACCACCCAGATGGCCTCGAATGAACAAATGGACCATATTAGGACGATCCTTAACCCCCCTTGCACGCCACGATCGATTTTTGGCCCACGGCGCTGATAACGCTCAACTTACAACTCAAATTAGTGTAAGGTGGTCGTCTTCACTATATTTACCCAACTTTAGAGTCGGGGTTGAATCCACATAGAACAATGTGAGTGGCGATTTAGCTAATTTAAAGCTATAGCTACAAGTTCAGTTCAAACAAATGGTACAAAAATATAAAATTAAGATGGGGGTTTTGAAAGTATCAAGTAATCTTGTCGCTTCAATATTAATGTGTGTAATCAATATAAATGGGAAACCAGAGTTATGTTCTCCAACGGTTTTGAGAATTGACAGATACTAGGTAATGCTAGAGATTCTCGGAATGATTAGAACAACAGAATATCCCTGATGATTATACTATCTGAATTATCTCTCGACCTCACCAGATAATTTATTATCTAATTCTCTCAAACTTAGATAACTTATCTATTTCCAATAGGATGTTTTCTCTGGTAGATTAATCCAATTTCGACATTAATCATTAAACAGAAGGTTGGTAGCTTCTGAGTCCCTGTTGATAATTCACGTCCTCTAGTCTATTTCTCTATTAGAAGCAAATAAAACCTAAGGCATAACCTAAAGTTTACAACCACTAGATTTAAGTTAAAACAATAGAATTTAAAGATGTTCGACTACTCTTTGAATATGTTAAATACCTAGTATCATGTCAAACCCTAATCGATGGATCCCATAACCCCGGCTAATGGAATTAGCCGCTCATGATTTGATGAATGAAATCACAAGTTGAATTCATAATGATAAGGACAACTTATGATTAGATGGAAAACAACAAGTAGTTTCTTTGATTGAATCACAAGGTAGAAACCCAAAAATAGTTGATAAAAACAAGAAGAATAATTCATGTAAGAGAGCAATGTTATGTGCCTCTCTTCCCTAGGTTAATGCCTGATAGATAATGACAGATCCTCCCTTTAAAAACCCTAAAACAAGTCTTTACATAGTCAATCTTAAATAAGGAAATAATATTAAATTTTTAGTTTTCTCTTCATATTCGACGATGATGCTTTTGACAGCGTGCCAGATACCTGACGACGTGTGCGAGATGTTGTCAAAGATTCCTGTGAATTATTATCTTTTGATTTTTTCTGACAGCAAATCTGACGGCGTGTCAAATATATGACTGCCCATGGAAAATGTCATCACATCTTCACTGG